>OZ005746.1:22001903-22181903 GCA_963930835.1 Spongia lamella | reverse complement strand
TGTACATTTCCAATGACAAAATCATTTGTACAAGTTTGTCACTTCAAAGACTTTTTCTTGTAGCAATTACAAGGGCAAGGTGAAAGCGAACATAGTATAGTCTGATTTCACGTGACTACTACCAAACATCAAGTGCTAAGAATTCTATTTTAACACATTTTTGTACCTGAATTATACTTTCTGACTTCCAGAACAAACACATAGCTTCATGGATTCTTTTGTAACAAACGTAAATAAACCGTGATAATTCAACTTTTTTATCAGCCAGTATAAATATAGTAGCCTCCAAAAGTGCAATATATTAGTTATAACATGTACACTCAGGATTTGCCTTGAACTCGGCCTGGGGCATTGTGCACGTATCATTAAGTACGGTAGTACTTAATAGTAGGGATTGGTAAGAAATTGTATGGTTTCCCGATTTTTCGCACTTCATAAAACAACCTTCCAATAGGCTATACCAGAAAACACCGACTGGAATGCATTGGTAAGGCTGTAATGATGCTGTACCTTGGTTAAACGAAGCAATATTTCGACCTACAGCCAACTTTGAAAATTTCGAAATTCACCTGTATTTCGTCTGCCAGCCAGCCTGCCTGCCAGCCAGCCTGCCAGCCAGCCAACCTGCCAGCCAGCCAGCCTGCCAGCCAGCCAGCCTGCCGTAAGACCCGGTTGCGCTAGGTGTAAGGCTCCAGAAATTTCACACAAAGGTAATGGTGGCGGATTTATGAAAATGTTGTTCCGAAGACGATTTACCCACTGCGCCATGGCGATTCCTTTTATCCTTCATTCCCTTCCTTGTTCTTCTATATTGCTTTAGTAAGGTGTTAATCTCACCTAAGGTGACGATAGCCTGTTACGGCTTCTGCTTATTACATCACGCAAAAACCTGGCTTGCACGTGATATAATTACTTACAGTGGCACCATGGCACGATGTTTTCGCCTGTACTTTATTACATCGTGAACTTCGAGATTATAGCCTTGGACAAATAGCTTTTGCTGTTTTTCAAGCGTTATTTGCTATCACACAGCTGTTTTGCCATGTAAGCGTGTTGTTAACAAGCGCCTGTAAACAAGCATAATTATTACGCAAGTGCCTGTAACATTTGTGCACCTGCTGAAAGATTATTATGAATGCTTAGCATGTATAAAAGGCAAACAAACTAGATTGATAAAAAATTAAAAATTCAAAAGGTAAGTAGGGATTGAATTCAGTAGTGCTACATGTTACAGACGTTCGAATATTCTAGAATCTTATCACGTGATTTCAATTACATAATACATAATTACAAAATAACTAACTTAAGGGTTCAAACGTTCCTAACAAGTTCCTTACACTCCCCAGGGTGATTTCCCCAGGAAATCAATATGGTTCTAAATAAAATACAGCTTAAATCAAAACAGTGCAAGAGTTAAATTCCATCATCGGGTACTCCAGCTATTGCTGCTTGGAGGGAGGTACTTCTAGTGGAATCAAATGTGTTACTGGTCTCCTTAGCGTAACACCTTTATCACTACTTATCACCTTGACCCGTGCAGCTCTAACAATATTATCCTTGCTGTATATCAACTCGGCAATCTCGGCCAGTTTCCACCAACATCTTGCTGTCCCCTCTTCTTTTACTAAGACAATATCCCCTGGAGCTAGTACTGGTGCAGATTTACCCTTCTGTTTCTTCACGTTGTAATTTTCTCTCAAGCTTAAGAGGTATTCTTTCTGCCACTGTCTGTTGAAGTTTTCCAATATTCTGAAGTGATGCCTTGCCTTCTTATTCAAGGTTTTACTTGTACTGGTAACATCAAAGTGTCTCGAGTTGGGAGATGTTGACAACTGGCGACCATAAATCAGATCAGAGGGAGTCAAAGGATATGTTATTCCATTCTCATCATCATACATATAAGTGAGTGGGCGGTTATTGATGGCAGCTTTGATCTCAACCATCATTGTTCTGAGCTCCTCAAAATCAAGTAATGAACGTTCCACTGATTTCTTCGAACAGTTTTTGACACTCCTAACGAGTCGTTCCCAAAAGCCCCCCCACCAGGGGGCTTTCTCTACAATAAATTACCAAGTCACCTTTCTGGTAGTGATGTATTGTCTTACAGCTGTTGATCTTATGACATTTGAAATATCCTTTGAAGCTGCCTTGAACCCCTTCGCATTATCTGAAATGATTTTGGTTGGCAATCCTCGACGTCCTACAAAGCGTCTAAATGCTTAAAGGAATGAACTAGCTGATAAATCCGTTGTGAGTTCCAAATGAATGGCTCTAGCGATGCCACATGTGAAAAGGCACACATAAGCTTTACCTTCCTTGTCACTCTTGATATAAAGTGGACCGGCAAAATCGACCCCTGTGTTTGCAAATGGGGATATTCTCCTACACGTTCTTCTGGAAGCTGTGGTAAAGGCGGTGAAGAGACTGATTTGCCTTCATATCGTTTACAGATAACACACTTTTGCAACACTTTCTTTACTACTTCCCTGCCACGCAAATCCAGTGTGTTTCACGCACTGCATTTAACGTGTCTCGAATGCCATTGTGGAGAACCTTAAAATGTTTCTCACGGATGAATAATTCTGTAAAACGATGATGTGGGGGTAATAATATTGGTTGCTTGCAGCAATCTGCTACAGCTGCATTGTTTATCCTCCCTTGACAACGAATAATGCCTTTCTCATCCTGTAAGAGATTGAGCTGTTTCATAGTAATTGTAGCATTACTACCTTTCCTTAACGACTTAATTTCATCAGGGAATGAGAACAGTTGTATTGTCTTTATCCAAACTTCCTCAGCTTTAAGTAGGTCTGCTGCTGTCAAAGCCTCTGCTACTACTACCTTCTCTTGGGTTGAATTTTTTGTCCTGGCCTTCCACATTTCTACTGCTTTCAAAACAAATCCTGTGACACGTAACAATTTGTTCATCGTACCATATTGTGTTATGTCCATAATTTTCTCTAAATTTAGTGTGACCACCGCATCAGAGGTATTACATAATGCATGGGTGATTGTAGCAGGCCTTTTTTGCAACTCAGCCTGTGCATCTGTAGTTTCATATGCAGTAGGCATGTCCGGCCATGTCTCTGGTGAACGCTTTAGAAAGTCAGGACCTTTTCACCATAAACCTTTATTGGTTAGATCAATCCCACTGCAGGATCGTGAGGGGATGTCTGCCGGGTTAATAGCTCCTGGGCAAAATCTCCAGCTCTCCTTGTTTGAAATTTTTCATATCTCCACTATTCTCTGTTGTACATACTGCTTCCAGGGTCGTATGTTTTTAATCCAACATAATGTAGTGTATGAATCCACCCAATAAAATGATCTCAATTCACTAACTAGGCTAGATAGGTGGTATTCATCAACCTTGCTAAGATTACTGCCCCAAGCAGTTCTAATCTCGGGATTGTTTGCCTTTTTATTGGTGCTACTCTTGTTTTCGAAGACACAAGGATGTTGTCCACTGATCCATCTGTATATACTATACGCAAATATATCACTGCTGCGTATGCTTTCTCCGATGCATCGGAAAATCCATGCAGTTGATAAAGTAATGTCTCCTTCTGGAAGGAAAGATAACATCTGGGGATTCTGACTTGTGAGAGCGCTAACAGTTCCTTTGGAAGCTGGTTCCATTTTCTTAACAATTCATCCTCCAATGGATCATCCCAATTGACCGCTTGTATACACAAACTCTGAAAGAGTATCTTCTGTTGTGTGGTAAATGGACTCAGTATCCCTAAGGGGTCAAAAATCTTAGCAGAGAACTGTAATACAGATCTTTTGGTAGCCGGCAATGTCTGAAAATAGGCAATCAGGTCTGTGAAATCAAAATAAATCTCGTCTGTTGCAACCCTCCAATTTAGCCCCAGCACTTTAGTTTCTTTGGGTTCTGCCACTTTGCTTTTGTCTTTACTATCTGTGTTAACAATTGCTGGCTTACATTGCTCATTGGTCAAATCAGAGGACATCTTCTCTTGCAACACCATATTGTTAGTATGCCATTTTCTGAGATTGAACCCTCCTTCCTTCATGACCTTCCTTGATGTTTGGAAGACCGGATTCCATTTGCTGCTGGAATGTATATTCATACTCCTTAAGAAGGCACTCATCCTTCCTCAGACGGGTTCTCAAATAGTAGAGCCGAGTCAGACACGCGTTAAAATTATCAAATTGGTCACAAGGTGGTTGTAGGCATTTCCAAGGAAGAGTCACCACATATCTACCATGGTCCTTGTTAAATGATATATTCTCAAAAAATTGATAATCTTCCTCCATCTCTGGTCTCTCTACTATTCCAATGGACTCGACCTCCCAAAATCGATGGAGGTTTGCTTGAAGTTGATCACTGGGTGTACACAAAGCAGTGCTAGCTGCCTCTTGAATAGCCAAATTAGTAATAGCAGAATTTTCTCCTCGTTTAAGTGGGCCAGATAAAAGCCATCCAAACTTGCTTTCAATTGCAACTGGACCCTCGTTCTCTCTTGAAATATCTCCTGTTACTACATCCCAATAATGATCTGAACCTATCAGGATATCAATGTGATCAACTGGCTCGTCCTGTGAAAATTCAGATAACTGAAGCTCTTGTAAATGCGGATAGCCACTTATATTAAAAGCCGTAGATGGAGGTGAACAAATCATTGGAGAGCTCAACACATATATCTCTATGTCTGTCCCATCCTGTCCTTGTATATTTACCTTCACAAGATCACATTGTCTTCGCTTGTACTGCTCTTCCCCAAACGTATTCAGATTCAGATTCTCCTTTCTCAATGAAGTTAACCCAAGGCGAGTCTTAAGACTGTTTGTAATGTATGACCTCTGGCTGCCTCCATCCATCAACACGCGTACTGGTACTGATTTACTACCATCTGCTGTGGAGACATGGGCTCTGGCTGTTTGCAATAATATCTTTGGATTACTCCTCACGTTTGTGGTTGCCGTTGTACTTGTAATGGGTGTTTCATTCTTGGGTAGGTTATTAGTCTCAGATGCTACGTCACGGTTCTGTGCACTACCATCCGATTCACAAATTGATTGATGATGACGCCTACTACATTTTCGACACTTTCTCTTACTAGTGCACTGAGCTGCCTCATGTCCCTGGGATAAACAAAGAAAGCATCGTCCCTCCTTTCGCACTTTGGTCTCACGAAATGACTCACATGCTGCAGAAAAATGATCACCTTTACAATAGACACACACTATTCGCCCACTTCCCTCCCTGACTGGCAAGGTAGATGCTGTAGCAGCTGGA
The DNA here is from genome assembly GCA_963930835.1 of Spongia lamella. Lineage (NCBI taxonomy): Eukaryota > Metazoa > Porifera > Demospongiae > Dictyoceratida > Spongiidae > Spongia > Spongia lamella. The sequence goes on along the minus strand of OZ005746.1, from coordinate 22,176,643 downwards.
TACTTTCGGATATTGGGAATATCAGGTTGTTTTCTTTCAGTGACCTTAACGTGGTCGCTGATTTCTCTGGTCTCAACTTCCCCTTTAATGACATTCATCAATTCTTCTACCTCCCAGACTTCCCGGACTGACACACATGCTATTTGTAGACGGACTTCAGGTGGTAGTTTCGACATAATTATGGGTATTAGAAAACTACCATATTGGTCTTTATTAACTCCTAATGATTTCAATCCACGAATATTTGCATAAAGCTTGTCGTAAATACTGCGGAGGTGTGAGGCCTTGTCATCATTGCAAGGAGGTATTTTTAGTAGGTTGTCCATGTGTGACGAAATAATTTGTTGGGTTTTCCCAAAACGATCTTGCAGAATCTCTACTGCTGCCTCGTAATTAGTTGCAGATAAAGACAGTCCTTGTATAGCTTGCGATGCTGGTCCTTCTAACAACGATTTCAGATAGTTGAATTTATCGATGGGCGATAACTCTGTATTGGTGTGTATTGCACTATTAAAGCTGTCCCAAAATTCTCGAAACTTCATAATTTCCCCATTAAACTTGAGTATCATCAACTTCGGCAACTTTGGTTTGACTATCGTTCTCGCACTCACAATTGAAAGGGGGTGCAGGGACTAACCCTGAATCTGTAACCACAAGAGCTGGAGATGTCGCACGTCTCTCCGTATCTTCTTGCCTCGACTCCGTAACTGTCACGAGTCGCCGGCACTCACCAATAACGATTACGATTTTAGTGTTCGTCTCGTCAGCTTCCAGAATCTCTACTTCGATAGCTTCAGTTGGACTAGCTTGTAAAATCTCTTCGTCGAGTCACTTTAGGAGCTTGAGTTTCTCTTCCAACGAACTTAGTAAGCTCTTAATACGAACAATAACTGGCTCATCTCTACTCTCACCTGTTACCAGTGCCCTCGCTTCCTGAACATACTTCGTTGCTACTCCCCTGTGCCCTCTTCAGTCTGTCAAGATTGTCGGTAGTCATCACCTTCCCACCGGCCACGTGCACAGAGTTTCTAGATGAGACAAAAGGAACCACAACAATTCCAATGTAAACATGAAATCTTCACCTTTACCGGTGCCGTTAATGCCCGGCACCAAAGATTCTGCGCGTATTACAGGAAACTCAGGGCCCCACGTTGGGTGCCATGTTACGGACGTTCGAATGTTCTAGAATCTTATCACGTGATTTCAATTACATAATACATAATTACAAAATAACTAACTTAAGGGTTCAAACGTTCCTAACAAGTTCCTTACACTACAAAAAGTAAGGAAACAAGGAATAAGATTTTGGGACAAGAGAACATTCTGGCATGAGATAATTTATAAAAGTTTAATCCCTACTTTTGGCTCACTTCAATAGATTAGCCAAAAGTAGGGATTAAACTTTTATAAATTATCTCATGCCAGAATGTTCTCTCGTCCCAAATCTTATTCCTTGTTTCCTTACTTTTTGTAGCACTATTGAATTCAATCCCTACTTACCTTTTGAATTTTTATTTTTTTTATCAATCTTATATTAGGCAATGCCCATGTTATAACTTATTACACATACAGTCATGCGCGTGTGTGTGTCACTGTGTGTATGCGCAATTACCTAATCAAGCTTGCATAAATTATACTAATTGGGCATTATTTAGAAACGAAACTAGCATACCTTCACAGCGTATGTCACTACTTGCTTGAAGTGTCTTGCTCACACTCAGCCATAAGTCCGTCATTTTTCAATAGCATTGTACTAGTATGAAGCTTCTCCCCCCTAGTCTCGCGTGGCCAGACCGCTTATTTTCCTTTTATATTCGGGCGGGGAAAATAAGGGTCTGGTAAACTTTGCATACAGAGGTTTTGAGGTTGCTTGGCTACTAGAATCGTGTAATTTTCACGCATGCGCAATGTATACCGCACAAATTTGAATTCATTTTTGGTTTTTGCCGCGGTGTACTGTACAGAGCTATACTACAGGTGTATATAGCTAGCTATGCCGATTAGTTATTCCGTCGATTTACGATGGAGAATAGTATGGATGTTTTTTGGAAAGAAGATGCATATAGAAGATATTTCAGAACTGTGTTCCATAAGTAAATGTAGTATAAGATGTTACATTGATCGATTTAAGCAAACTGGTGAAGTGAAGCCAACAGCATACAAGCATGGACCCCCTAAGCTTCTTGGTAATTATGAACTAGTTTTGCTAAGAATTATACTAGAAAACCCTGGAATTTATCTGCATGAGATCCAATTCAAGCTATCTGCAGTTTTTGGCCAAACTGTAAGCATTTCTACGATATGCCAGGCATTACATCATATGGGTTGCACTCAACAAACCATGCAACATATTGCAATTCAGCGAAGTGATGAGCAGAGCCATATTTATGGCTGAAATTTCTAAGTATGATCCTGCAATGATTATTTGGCTCGATGAAACTGGCTGTGACCGACGCCACAGCACAAGGAAGCGGAGCTATAGTATGCAAGGTTTAACACCAAAAGATCATCGACTACTTGCCCATGGCAATAGGTACTCTGCAATAGCCATTATGTCTATGGAGGGATTACTAGATGTGTACCTTGCTGAAGGAACTGTAAATGGTATAAAATTTGAAGATTTCATCAGATCATCACTTTTACCCATACTAAAACCTTTTGATTGGAACAATAAGCATTCCATTGTGATAATGGACAATGCATCAATCCACCATGTAGAAAATGTATATGAACTGATTGAAAACCAAGCTGGTGCAAAACTGATCTATTTACCACCCTACTCTCCAAACTTGAATCCGACTGAGGAAGTTTTTAGTCAAGTAAAAAGCATAATGAAACAAAATGACTTACTTTTCCAAGTAGCCGATATACCAAGGATACTGTTGACAATGGCTTTTGGCATGGTTACTCAAGAAGACTGCTTAAAATATATAGAACATTCTGGTTATTATTAGTGCCAACAAAAAGGCATAGCTACTTGTAATACACTGCTATGTATTATATTACTACATGTGTGTAATCAAATTTTGAAAACATCATACTTAAATTTAAACTATATATAGTATAGCTATAGGGTTATTAATAACATGCATTATACTTAAATCAAAGGCCTAAGAAGCATGCATAGCTACATTAGGTTACGATGCACTTGCATTATCTTTTAACTTTTTAAGTAACTCCATAATGGTATCTTTTTCTATCATATACTCTTCTTCGGTCAAAATATTTGCACTTCTAAGACTGTGAAGCTCAGACAATTGTTTATATAGTTTAGAACGATCTTCAATTAACTTACTTGGACTACCACTGTGACGTGTGCTAGTAGCTGGTATTGTTGTTGATCTTGGTGACAAAGATGATGTAATAGCATTTGCAGCCTCTGTAATCACTTGATTTATTGACTGGCTTTTCTTATTCGACGCATTCCCTGCTCTTGCATGCTTGGTGGATTATCAGAATCTGAATGTAATCCTCCACTAATCATTTATGCCCATATTCGAAATTGCATAGTTGTAAATGTTGAGCCATGCTTTTTCATTAACTCTTCAACAAGCTGTTGTACTTCATCTTCTTTAGTAGCCTTCAATTTCCTTTTCTTTGATGAGCTTTCTCCTGAATCATCAGTAGCATCTTCACACTTTAAACCATCACACCATAAAATCAAGTTGCTCTTTTTAAAATTTGCCAAAATTTCTGAAGATCTAGCCTGCTGCGAATACGCACTACCTTTGTTCCTTGCACATAACCAATATCGAATTTATGACTGATAATATCTTCCTTCAGCTGTTCTCTCATAACTTTTTTAAGTTCATTAGTGGCCAAGCAATCTCAAAACCTCTGTAGTATTTTTGTTCTGCGGATCCCCAGATTTTGGGGGTTACGCAAGCTGAATTGAATGGCTTCGGATTATGTATCAATACTTTTCTCCAATGGGAATGCTAAACGTAACCTGAAGCCATTCAATTCAGCTTACGTAACCCCTAAAATCTGGGGATCCGCAGAACAAAAATACTATGCAAAGTTTACCAGACCCCGCCCGAATATAAAAGGAAAAAAAGCGGACTGGCCACACGAGACTAGCTTCTCCCAGTGCTGATAGAACTTACCCTGAACTAAGCTATTGGTTCTGTTCTACAAACAGGTTTTGAACATTAGAGTTACGGAAAACAACTTGGTGGCTATATACATAGTCTCGCGTGCCCAGACCACAAATAATTTTTACAGGGCATTTTCGCTTATCTAATAGAACAGTCGATTCTAGCTTAAGACTTACTTCAAAACTGAAATCAAATCTTTTAATATCCCATCAAGCTACTCACTGACACATGAAGTGAACTCAGAAGTTTGAGAACAAATTTCCAGGTCCGAAAATTGGTCCTCTCATCTACTTAGTCTCGCGTGGCTAGACCACTATTTTCATGCAGGGCATTTATCGCTTGCAGTATAAGCACCCGCTTTTCTGCACGAGCGCTTATACTGCAAGCGATAAACGCCCTGCGCAGAAATAGTGGTCTGGCTGTTGTGTACCGTACAAGTATTTTATACCATACGCGTATGATACATACCATACGCGTATGATACGTACCATACGCATATAGTATGTTTTTCTGTACCATACGTGTATGGTTGTACAACCTTGTATCCGTACTTCTATGCACAAATAGTTCAAATGTCAAAAGTGCTTAGTATGAACGCATAGTTCAACGTCGGGAGTGTAGTAAATGGAGCACAGTATACTGTATACTGCCGGTATGCTATACAGTACCCATGCCCACGTGTGCATGCAGGTATCGACAATATAGGGTGGCACGAAAGTACCATGAATCTCGAGATGAATCTACAACACACAACTTATCAGGTGCGATGTCATAAGAATATATTATAATTTAAAGCGCATCACGATCATACCTTTTCCTATTATACTCATATAGACTGTGGAATTTTTTAGTTTCAAATTTAGTTTAGATGATTCTGGTGATTCTGACTCCCTGTAGTAATAGGCCTATATAGCCTTCTCACAGGTCCCTAGTGTGATATATTTATATAGTGTAATAATATTTCTTCAATTAATTAAATTGTCAGCACTTTTATATACCACAAACCGAACCACAAACGTACGTAAACCTCGCTCTTGTGTTAATATAATTATTTGTTTACATAAAGGGTGTTTGTACTGGCATTTAAAAGTTTGACTCATTTTTGCGAGTGAAACAGATTTTGTGCTGCATGGGAAGGTCATTTTATTTGCACAGGTTATGTAGCTATAGCAATGATAAATTCAGAGATTTAGTGTCACTAATTAACGTATGGCTATCCTGAACTGTGTGTATTGGCGTAACCGTACAGAGGTTTTGAGATTGCTTGGCCACTAGAATTACAAAAGTTTTACGCATGCGCATTGTAGCTATACCATGCAAATTTGAACTCGTTTTGGTTTGCTCGTGTACAGTAAGTACATCACTACATCGTTATATAGCCATGCCGATTAGTTACTCGTCAATTTATGCTGGAGAATAGTACACAAACGAAAACGTTTATTTGTATAATTTGTGCGTGCACAAGATTAATGGCCAAGCAACCTCAAAACCTCTGTATACATGACTGGATTTGCAAAAAACCAAACATATGTCACAAAAATTTAAATATTTAATATAGCTACATGCAACCACTATTCAGATAGTCTGGCAATACCGATGCTTTTATGTGCCTACTGAAAAATGAAAGGCTCTGTATATCACACTTGTACCAGATTACTGGAAACGCTTTGCAACCAATCAACTATATTCCTACTGTATAGATTGCATTCCACCAGAAAAAGTGCAATATACAGAACAGACCAGACCCCTTTATTTGTCAATTGGCTCATAAAAGGGTCGGCAACACTAGACTACTACTACTACTACTACTACCCAGACACAACGGATCCGATGCTTCAAATTTGTGCTAAGTTTCTGCAACCTGCAGTGCCCAAAATAAAACACCACTAACTTTATTATCCATAAATTATCTTGCTTTCAGAAATGTGTGAAATTTTGTGTCCAAAAAATTTTATGGTGGTTGGTAGGATTAGGCGGTATCAGTGATACCTTTCTATGGTGTATATACCTTGGTAATAAATACCTCAAATATTGACTATATTTGAATAAATGATTTTTAACCCTAGTGGTAGACAAAAATAGTCACAATCATGAATACTATCATAATATTTTCTTGTATGGATTTATCAATAATATTCATCTCATGAAAAAGCAAAGGGATGTGTATTTGTCGAGGTATTGCTCATGGTCTTGACTACAAATCACATTTCTATTAATGTCCTAGTGGAGCCAATGAAGGGCATTAATAAGGCTGTGTGTGGCACCAAACGCTCTACCTCTGCCTTTCTGTGTTACCTACTGGAATATACGTAGCTCAGCTTCCTATGCCCTACTGGCAGGGATAACCCACCAGCCCACTCCCCCTATACACGACACTCCTTCATGGACTATTAGATAGTCCCGCAAAAGCCAGCAGTGTTACCTAGGTAAAAAATTTATACTTTGTTCAGTAAGCTCTAATCTAACACAGGAGAACTACAGTGCCTTCAACATGTCAAATTGATATTTTTCAAGATACAAATCATGCAGGGTTCTGCCCAGGAATTTTTGAGTGGTGGACTAACATCCACTAAAGTTAACATAGACTGATGTGTGTAGGGCTATTTAATGCATGCATCTGTAAGAATTGTACTGGTTGGTTTTGAAAGGTACTGGTCAGTTTTAAGAGGTACTGGTCAAGGTGCTGGTCGCTTTGAACCACTCCTAACCAGTTTGGGCAGAACCTCAAATCCGGTCATCATACGTAATTATGAATGCTAATTGGTATGTACCTATAATAGTGCCAAGCGATAGTATTGATAGTGCGATATATTGTGATAGTAAGTTACTATTGATATCGCAATTCTTTCTAAATGACTATCGTGATAGCTATTAATTAAATTTTTGGGGTGAAAGCAGTTAATTTTCAGATGTTGCTTTTCAGACAGGTTCTTGTGTGAGGTACGTATTATCCACTTGAAAGGCTTTTTGATGAAATAATGACATACGTACTATCATATTTGTACATAGCACTGGTGTACATGCTATGTACTTAATTACAAAACCATAAAATGTACTCTAGCTTTCATCTACTTTTGGAATAGTATTCACTATCAGGATAGTTGCACTGCAACTGTCGTAATAGTGAAAAATTTACTATCGCTCAGCACTAACCTATAACCTAATATTTTCCATGCATAGGAACATGAAGTATTGCAAGCTCAGGTAGAAGTAGAAACAAGTATGCTACATAATACGTATATATTAATTTTAATACAAGAGTCCATGTATATATGTTATGAGATAATGAATGTACAGTACAGCTCTAAGGTAACGTCGCACTCGCTCGCAAATTTTGTCGAGTAAACAGCGTTACTCGATCGAGTTTCGTGTACTGAAGCACTCGCAGCGTGTGAAGTGACGAGTACTCGAAGTGAAGTGACGAGTACTCGAAGTAAACTCGAGTGCATGATTTAGCATAAAGCTACGTAAGTACTGCACGTACGTGACAGGCCTTATAGTGACAAAGCGCAAGTAGACGACGAGTACTCAAGTGTGAAGAGTAACTTCACGAGTCAACTTTAGTTTCCTTTAGATATACTATGTAATGTGTGGTAAAAGCCTAACACGCATAAAATATTAATCTATCAAAATCTATTGCCGCATAGATAATAATTTTATATTGCTCGAAAATATTAAGATACACTTACGTGCATTGTTCTTTTGTTGTGTTGCCTTCTTTGCCACTCACAAATAATAAAATGATGAAACTAATCCTATTTTAGTCACTAACAAATTGAAGAACGAGCGAAATTGATGCACTGAGACCAGCACAGCGACTACATTATAAAACGTGCCACTGCTTATGCGCATGCCCAAGTATTATTCTATTTAAAGCATAGCGTACGGTTCTAATAATAAATCTCGAGCAAACATCCCTAGTGATTTGAGCTTTGTGTGAACGCGAGTATCTTCAACCCTCGAGTGTTTTATCCCTCGACAGTGATCGAGTGCAGCGTATCGAGCATTCGAGTGGCGAGTGTGTAAATTGCGAGCGAGGCGACGTTACCTCTGAGCTGTCTTGGGACCTTAGTGATGCCACGATAATTGTGATATACGATATATCATGATGTACCACTTTCACACCTCAGATCAAAGGAAACAACAGGGCAATATATCTCATATTCCCTCTTCACCAGGGCATTATAATGATATTGCCCTCTCCACAGGGCATTATAATGATATTGCCCGGGAAAGTTGTTCCTTTGAACTCTTTGATCTACTCTCTGAAGTACAAACCAAAGTGGAACTACACTCTTTATATAGGCGCGTCAATTCGATATCGATTGTGGGTTTTAGTTTTAAAGTTTAGGTAGGTTTCTAGTCGTCATTTCTAGGCCTAAAATCGTTCTAATTTATTGTCTACGTAAGTTTAGAAGTATATTTACCAAAGGGATCTCAGTTTGAGGTGAGTTACTTACACGACAAAAACAATCTGTTACCATGTGCTCGTTATTCTATTGAAATGACACCACTAACCTTAATTTATCCATCGAAGCAATTTAAAGCAAATTTTCAACTGAAATAAGTCTTATATATTAGTCTTGCTTGTAAACTTGTTTATAAACCCACAATCATTGCGACTACATGTGCAAGAACGTCATGACAATGTTATAATAATGTCCCACAATCACAAAGAGTACCCAAAAAGAACGAGCTGTCAGCGTTAAATTTTGGGCAGAGTTTTAAGAGTGCTGGAAGTGTTATATACCAGATCTGAACAGTGTTAAAGCCTTTGTTGAAGGCTCTGTATACATATAATCAAGGATAAAACTTTGATTGTGGATTTTAATCATTGTAAAAGCTTTAAAACTTACAATCAAACCATGTCTCAATACAATGTCCTAAGTGACATAACTCTTACTCGTCAAAAATGTCATCAACATTAATGTCTTTAAGCGTTTCTGTACAAATCCGCTTTTCTTCAATGGATTCTTGAGTTGATCCACTCGTAGCCTGCCCAGACAAAGCAACAGAACAGCCTGAGAAAGTGCAGTTGTTTAATACAAATGTCACATTGTCAGGTTTCTTAGTAGACGGCATAGGCATGTGAGGCTGACACTCATATGATTGTTGCTATTGAATTTTGCTTTTTAGTTGTTGACAGAGCACTATTACTAGGTAACTTACTACCATATGACATGATGTTTGATACATCTAGCAGTTGAGATTGAGAGGTACGCTCATAATGGCGTAAAGCCTCCACCGAGCGGTGGCCAGTTCTTTGTTGAATCAATTTTTCAGGGACTTCTGCATGAAAGAGTGGTGGCCCCATATGCACGAAGGCTGTGATTTGTAAATCCGTCAGAAATTCCTGCATTATTACACATCCTTTTAATCATTGTACCTAATGTATTCTTTCCGACAGGTGTAGTTTTGAACCATGGTGCAGACGGATTGGAAGGAACTTGAGCAAGAGGCTGTAGATAAAATATGTCATTCTTTATCGCATCAGGAGGTAATACCTGCAAATATTTGTCTAAAATCCTTAATGACATTGCTCTGAATCACACTCATACTGTCGTACAACTTTGTTTTTCTGGTTAAGGGATGCAAACCCTCCTTGGTTATTCTTTGAACCAAATTCAGTGTAAATATAACAAGATAGTTCTTTATCATCTACGATTGTTGTTTCTCTTCTCAATTGCGAAAGCTTCAAGTTTCTGTGCTCTGCTCCCCCTCTTAGGCAAAAGTTTTTGCCGTTATAAAAAAAACTCCATTCAATAGTCCCGTAGGATTATCCATACTGATACTTCCCTTTTTCCAAAGTGTATTTCCTTCATCATCAGACAGTACAGGGGTAACTTTCGTGTCTGTACCTATGCCTTTATTGTGTAATTGCTTGAAAACTTCATCACACACATTTTTCAAAGGACGAAATATGGGCTGTTGAAAAAGATTAGTATCCTCACTAGGACGTACTTCTCTGATGTGTCTCTGCAATGCACACAGCAATAAGTATAAACTTCGTGGTGTGTATTCCTTGCCATCAGCTTTCCGAGCTTCAGTGATAAATTTGCAAAGCCAATCGCATAATTTTTCGTGACTTCCGGTTTCAAATAGGTTTGAAGGGCACTGATCTGAGGTGTACTTGATGTTTCTTGCTACTCTCCATAGTTCAAAAGTTCGTAAAGCCCAATCGTTATTTTTAGCAGTATTGGTGGGGCAATACCCTTCCTTAAATGACTCGAGATCCTCCATCGTTGTGTCAAATGTAAACCTATCGTTACACTCTTTAGCCTTTTTCTCTGTAGTGAGGTCTTCGTTAACTTGTCGCCGCTTCAACTTGAGCAACTTCGCACATCGAGATTCCATCTTTGACTTTTCTATACAACATGGACACCACTCTGGCAATCCCAAACAAAACTTACTGTTTGGCACACTTGATATATTCGGAGTTACAAGCAGCGATTTACTAACAATAACTTGGCTGAATATTTCGAGTTCCTGACTCATCACTTTCAAACTGCTGAGTCATAAAACGTAATAAAAACATCATATCTAAAACTCACAAGCCACACTATAAATACAATCACCGCAAATAGGCTGAACTCTTAGCTTGAGCTGTTGAGTCAGCTTGCTAAGGAAGTGGTACATAATAGTTGTAACACAGGCACTCGTGGCCTGCCTGATATGTACACCCTCATCTCTCGGGCCTGCGGCCCTCGGGCTTTGGGTGTACATATCAGGCAGACCACTCGTGCCTGTGTTACAACTATTAAATATAAAATCTCAGTAAAAATGCATATCATAAAATTCTAATTATTTAATGCAAGTATTGCAACTTAATATGTACATATTTTGTGAGCATCTGTTTTTGTTACAAAATTACAGTTGACTTGATGAAGTTATCAAAGCAAATATCCAGTTAACATTATACTATATTTAGTTTATAAAGCATATCATGATTATCGTGATATAATTTATAATATCGTGATTATCATGATATAAATAATTTCATATCGTGGCACCACTACTTGCCATGCGTATGCAAATTGTCATATTAGAAAAGCTGCAATCAATGCTACAATTTGCTTTGTATAAAGTGGTTGCAACTTGCAAGTTCCATAATTGTGGTAGCTATTAATACGTATATGACTTACTTCGTCAATAAAAGTTTTGTTACAAATTACAATTCTTGTAAACACTAGTACATTAGGGGAAGGTGGTAAAAACATGAAAATGGAATAGGTATAGATTCACAGTCAGCAAGTGTGGTAAACAGAAGCCACTTGACATTGTTATTGATAATAGCTAAGTAATTTACACTTAGATTAGCACTTCTGTATTTAGTATTGTAATTGGTAAACAATCTAGTTATGGACTGTGCATACACTTCACACCTTTGTAAACATGTAGTTATAGGTATTCAGGTGGTTGTATAAATAGAGTACGTTTGTAGCCTGTATTTCAGTTGTGTACAAGTTGTGTCTTAGTTGTGTAAGAGTTGAGTATCCAACCAGTATTGGAGTTATTAGCATAACACGTGCATTGTAATGACCGGTTACGACAGTGGCGACGAGGATACCAATGGCGACTCATGGCACCATTGCAGCATTTTCCAGTTCGCAAGAAACTTGGATGGTGTACGTTGAGCGTTTTGAACAGTACCTAGCAGCCAATAAGATAGAGGATGCAGACCAACAGCGAGCAGCACTCCTCAGTGTCTGTGGTCCAGCTACCTACCGGCTCATTCAAAATTTGGCATCACCCAAAAAACCAACGCAACTCAAATTTGCTGAAATTATAGAGTTGATGCAGAAGCATCATGACCCCAAGCCGTCAGCCATTGTGCAGCGTTTCCGTTTTAACAAGCGTAATCGCCGTGCAGGAGAATCAATCTCAGCTTATGTAGCCGAACTGCGCCAGTTAGCAGAACATTGCGGATATGGCACTACTCTCAATGATATGCTCCGTGACAGACTGGTTTGCGGAGTGGAGGATCCCAGGATTCAACGACGACTTTTGGCAGAATCCGACCTAACCTTCGACAAAGCTTTTGATTTAGCTGTGGCATCAGAATCTGCAGATAAAAATGCTAAGGATTTGCAATCTACATTGCAGCCAACAGCCATTAACAGTGTGAACAGTCGCACAGTACTCATGCAGAAACCTTGCTACCGCTGCGGAGACAAGCACAAGCCTGTGGATTGTCGTTTTAAAACTGCAGAATGCCATAAATGTGGTAAGAAAGGACACATAGCTCGTGTTTGTAGAAGCAAATCGGCGACTAAACAAGAGCCCCGCCCTCCACAGAAAGATTTAACTGTTTCTCGCCCTACTCATGTGTTGACAGAGGTAGAGGACGACTACTCCATGTACAACGTTAAAGGCCATGGCTCACCTGTAAAACCTCTGCTTGTGATGGTGAACATTAATAACACTAACCTGGAAATGGAGGTCGATACTGGAGCCTCAGTTTCCATTGTCAGTGAGGAAACCTACAATCACTTGTGGTCCCAAGAGGAAGCACCTCCTCTTCAAGAGTCCAGCGTTAAACTTCGTACCTATAGTGGAGAGCAGTTAGCTGTTAAAGGATTTATTGATGTGACAGTCCGCTACAAGGAGCAAACTGAACATTTACAGTTAGTAGTTGCACATGGGAAGGGACCAAGCTTGTTAGGAAGAGACTGGCTCGCAAAGCTTCGCTTAGACTGGACTAACATATTGTGTAATAACCATGAATGTTATTCTATTTCCCTGCAGGGCATCCTTGATGATTTTGCAACTGTTTTTAGTTCAGAACTTGGAACTTTAAAAGGCACCACTGCTACAATTCGACTGGATCCCACAGCTCAACCACGTTTTTACAAACCAAGGGCAGTGCCGTATGCACTGAAAGCAAAAATTGATAAGGAGCTAGACCGATTGATTCAACAAGGGGTCATCGAGCCTATTGAAATGTCAGAATGGGCTGCTCCTATTGTCCCAGTTTTGAAGAAAGATGGCTCCATTAGAATTTGTGGAGATTACAAAATAACTGTAAACCAGGCATCCAAGGTGGATAGCTACCCTCTGCCAAAAATCGATGACTTGTTTGCATCACTGGCAGGTGGAAAGACATTCTCAAAACTGGATCTAGCCAATGCTTACCAGCAAATTCCTTTGGATGAGGCATCAAGGAAGTTAGTAGCTATCAACACACACAAGGGTCTGTTCCAGTACAATAGGCTTCCTTTCGGTGTATCAGCTGCCCCATCCATATTTCAACGCACTATGGAGACACTTCTTCAAGGGTTACCAGGCGTTTGCTTGTACTTGGATGATATCCTAATCACTGGCAAGACAGATCAGGAGCACCTCACTAATTTGTCAGCTGTTTTGCAGAAGTTGGCAGCAGCAGGTATGAAATTAAGACCTGACAAATGTTTTTTCATGCTACAGGAAGTGATATACCTTGGTCACAAAATATCAGAAAAAGGCCTTCAACCAACCCAGGAGAAGGTTTGTGCAATTGTGGAAGCACCTTCCCCAAGGAACGTCTCACAGCTCAAGTCATTTTTGGGCATGCTAAACTATTATGGCAAGTTTTTACCTAACCTTTCAACATGTCTGGCCCCACTATATAGCTTGCTACAGAAAAGAGCTCATTGGTCATGGGGTGCAGAGCAGAACAAGGCTTTTCAAGAATCTAAGTCTATGCTAACTTCTTCGTGCATATTGACACATTATGACCCGACTAGCCACTAATTTTGGCTTGTGATGCTTCACCATATGGAGTTGGAGCTGTCCTTTCACACAAACTGGGAGAAGATGAACGTCCAATTGCTTTCGCCTCACGTTCAATGGCCCCAGCCGAGAAGAATTATTCACAAATTGATAAGGAGACACTAGCCATAGTTTTCGGTGTTAAACACTTTCACCAATACTTGTTTGGCCTTCCTTTTACAATTAAGTCAGATCATAAACCGTTGCAGTATCTTTTTGGAGAAAAGAAAGGAATTCCTGTGATGGCTTCAGCACGAGTGCAACGCTGGGCACTAACTCTAAGTGCATACAACTACAAAGTTCAGTATGTACCCGGGAAAGATCATGCAAACGCTGATGTTTTCAGCCGCCTCCCACTTCCGGAACAACCCCAGGAGGTACCATTGCCTCAGGAACTGGTATGTTTACTGGAGAGTGTAGAGATTTCCCCTGTCACTGTAGAACAGATCAAAACATGGACTGATCGTGATCCAGTGCTGGCCAAGGTCCGTAAGTTTGTACAACAAGGTTGGCCAAAATCAGTTGACCCAGTGTTCCGTCCCTACCATTCCAGGCAGTTAGAACTCAGTATTCAAGAAAACTGTTTGTTGTGGGGGAGTCGTATCATTGTACCCAAACCAGGAAGGACACAATTACTGGTTCTACTTCACGAGGGACATCCTGGTATTTCAAAGATGAAGGGACTAGCTCGTAGCTACGTATGGTGGCCTAACATTGATGCAGATCTGGAAGCACAAGTTAAGCAATGCAATCAGTGTCAACTTAGTCGACCCTCTCCACCTGCTGTACCAATGCACCCGTGGGATTGGCCAGAACACCCATGGGAGCGCATTCATTTGGACTATGCAGGTCCTTTTATGGGCAAAATGTTTCTGATAGCAGTTGATGCCCATTCCAAATGGATGGAGGTGGAAATGGTAGATTCTGCTACAACTCAAGCTACTGTCGAGCATTTGAGATCAATGTTTGCTAGATTTGGTTTACCAAAAGTACTAGTAAGTGATAATGGTACATGTTTCACCAGTGGAGAGTTTGCTCAGTTTACTGAACGTAACAAGATTAGGCATGTAAAGATTGCTCCGTATCATCCGTCTTCTAATGGTTTAGCAGAAAGAGCTGTTCAAACTTTCAAATTGGGGATGAAGAAGCAGTTGACTGGTACAATACAAACTAAACTGTCACGTTTCTTGTTTCATTACAGGCTGACACCTCACACAGTAACAGGTGTGGCACCTGCTGAACTTTTACTGAAACAAAGACCTTACTCACACATGGATTTTATCATTCCAAGTATTAAGGACAGAGTGCTACAGCAACAAGAGAAACAGAAAATACAACATGACAAGGCAACAAAATGTCGTACTTTTCAACAGGACGATTTAGTGCTGGTTCGTAACTTCAGCAGAAGATGTAACTCTAATTGGTTACCTGGAACCATTACTAAGCTTAGTGGTATGCAGTCATACAGGGTTAAATTAGCAGATGGGCAAGTTGTTAGAAGACATGCAGACCACATACGTCGTTGACATAGTGATTGTGACCTATCTGTGCCAGACGATGAGTTAGATGACATTCCTAACCCAGTACCCCAACTACAACCAACTACAGAAAGTGTTGCTAATGAACTTCGTCGTTCACAGAGGAATCGTCGCCCCCCTGATCGTTTTCAGACTTAAGAGGGGAGGAATGTGGTAAACAGAAGCCACTTGACATTGTTATTGATAATAGCTAAGTAATTTACACTTAGATTAGCACTTCTGTATTTAGTATTGTAATTGGTAAACAATCTAGTTACGGACTGTGCATACACTTCACACCTTTGTAAACATGTAGTTATAGGTATTCAGGTGGTTGTATAAATAGAGTACGTTTGTAGCCTGTATTTCAGTTGTGTACAAGTTGTGTCTTAGTTGTGTAAGAGTTGAGTATCCAACCAGTATTGGAGTTATTAGCATAACACGTGCATTGTAACGACCGGTTACGACAGCAAGTTATAGCTGAAAATTAGCAGTCTGGGTGGCAAATCGTTTTCCTTGACAGTGTTGTATATGATGTAATGTATGCGCATGCGTGCAGTCCCAGTGATCCTCAATAAGAACTGAACACGTTGTACTCAAACCCTACGTTGTACTCAGTCAGTACACTACATATTGGCGACGAGGATGGCACACGGCAGTTTGCGAGAGTTTGACTTGACGAAGGAATCCATAGAAGATTTCAAAGAACGTTTTGAATTTTACTGCCTCGCCAATAACATTAAAGGCGAAGGCGAACACGCTCGGCGTAAGAAGGCGTTGTTTATTACTCTATTGGGGCAAGAGACATTTGCGAAATTGAAAAATCTAACAAGCCCTACGCCAGTAGCTGACCTTACTCTTGAAGCGATAATGGAGCACCTCATCGGTCATTATAAGCGGCAAACGATTGAAATTGCAGAACGTTTCAAGTTTTTTAAACGCTCTCAGATGAAAGGAGAAGGCACCACCGAATTCATGGCTGGGTTACGGAGGCTCGCGAAGATGTGCAACTTCGGTAATTATTTAGACACTGCCATCCGGGACCAGTTCGTATGCGGACTGAGGGATACCAAATGTCAGAAGGAGCTCCTGTGTGTAGCAGACCTGACCGTTGCAGTGGCACTACGAAAGGCACTAGCAGCGGAAGTGGTAACTCGCGAGGCCAAGGCCATGCAAGAACCTGCCCAAGAGACTGCTGTTGAGGAGATGCATAAGTTGAGCATGGAGTTCAAGTGCTATCGCTGTGGCAAACAGGGACATAGTGCTGCTGAATGCAAACACAAAAGTGCCACATGCCGCTTGTGTCTCAAGGTGGGCCATTTAGCTAGAGTGTGCCAATCAGCTGGAAACAAGAATGCAATTAAGAAGGATGCCGGGACTAAAGCACCTACGCATTCCCGCAAGCAAGGTAGTGTGAAGCAAGTGGAAGCTGAGGACAGTGCAAGTGATAGCAGCTCAGAGGAGCACCTGCACAGTATTTTTCAGCTAGGGAAACAATCCAATAAGTACATGATTACAGTTAGGATTAATGGAATAATGGTAGATATGGAGGTTGATTCAGGAGCTGAACGTTCCACTGTTCCCAAGTCACTGTTTGAGGAGAAACTAGTGAGTGTTTGTAAATTGTCACCATCAAGAGTTAGTTTACACCAATATGATTGCTCCCCACTCATCATAGTGGGTGAATGCTGTGCTGACATAGAATTTAATGGGCATAACATGAAAGCAACCTTCGTGGTGGTAGACATGACAGGTAAACATCCATTATTCGGTAGAGATTGGTTACAGCAACTAGGAATTGACCTCATAGCCCTAGTGAATCAGTCTGCAATGCAACTGCACCACATTGATCACCAGTTGTCAGACTCCAACAAGTTTCTTAATGAGTATGCTGACATCTTCAAAAAAGAGTTAGGCTTACTGCGAGATATTGAAGCCACAATCACAGTAGAACAATCGGCAGTACCACGATTTCATAAACACCGACCTATCCCCTTTGCACTAAAGGACAAAGTGGAAGAAGCGTTACTCTCGCAAGTTGCACAAGGAGAACTAATCCCGGTAGAACGAAGCGAATGGGCAGCACCAATAGTAGTGGTACACAAAAAAGATGGTGGAATCCGCATTTGTGGAGATTTTAAAGTTTCGATTAACCCAGTGCTTAGCTCGCAGATTTATCCATTGCCTACACCTGAAGAAATGTTCAGCATGTTGGCCAATGGTGAGTCCTATACCAAGCTCGATTTAGCAAGAGCATATAAGCAAATGGCAGTTAAGGAAGAATGCCAACACCTGCTGACAATAAACACTCATTTAGGGTTGTTCAGACACACGAGGCTCCCATTCGGAGTTTCCACTGCCCCAGCTCTATGGCAGAAAGCCATGGCTCAGGTACTTCAAGGCTTACCGGGAGTGATATGCTTTATTGATGACATCTTAGTGACAGGCCATACCAGAGATGAACATAAGGAAAATCTCAATAAAGTTTTGACACGAATTCGTCAGTATGGGTTACGGCTCAAGAAATCCAAATGCAAGTTCTTTCAAAAAGAATTGGAGTTCTTGGGGCATGTTATATCTAGTGAAGAATCAGTGTGCTGATTGCATGTCACGACTTCCAAGTGAAAGCAAACGTGATGGTGCCGAAGAAATCCACAGCATCATGGAAATCGATAATTTACCTATTACAGCCAGCCAGATAGCAAAAGCATCAGCCAAAGACTGCACACTTGCTATGGTACTCACAGCAGTCCAACATGGTCGCTGGCCGCCAAAGCCAACAGCAGATTTTCTACCGTATTACCAATGGCGGAATGAGCTAACAGTGCTGGATGGCTGTTTACATTGGGGACGTAGAGTCATTGTTCCACAGAAGTTACAGAAGATGTTGTTAGCTGAATTACATGACAACCACATTGGAATGAGCAGGATGAAAGCACTTGCTAGGAGCTACATCTGGTGGCCTAATTTGAATACAGACATTGAGGAAACTTGTCGTAAGTGCAACGAATGTTTACTGTCATCAGATAACCCAGAGACAGCCCCACTGCACCCTTGGTTAGTGCCGCAGCAGCCTTGGGAAAGAATTCATGTTGATCATGCCACTTGGGGTAAACATTTGCTGTTGGTAGCAACAGATGTCTTTTCCAAATGGCCTGAAGTTCACCTAGCAAGTTCAACATCAGCCCAGCAAACCATTGAGAAACTTCGTACCATGTTTGCTACTCACGGCATCCCTATTACAAATGTGTCTGATAATGGACCCCCTTTTGCTTCAGCAGAATTTAAGCAGTTCATGGATGCCAATGGGGTGAAGCACTGTCGAGTCCCTCCATACCACCCATCCTCAAATGGAGCTGCTGAAAACTTAGTAAAGTCGGTGAAGAAGTTCTTAGAGAAAGCTGACAAAAGCACCAGCATTCAGACACAGATATCTAAATTTCTGGCTAGTTATCGCAACACCCCACACTCAGTCACGGGTAGAACACCAGCTGAGATACTACTGGGTAGATCGCCACGCACACGGTTATCACTGGTACATCCTTGTTTATCAGATCATCTAACTCAAAAGGCAGAAGCCAATGTTGGCACCAAGCAACCAAGACAATTTAAAGAAAATCAGAAAGTAGTAGTTCGTGATTTTCGACCTCATCGCCCTGCTAAGTGGTATCAAAGCACAATCTTGAAACGCTTGGGCCCACTCACCTATGAAGTTTTGATGGAAGGTAAATTATGACAAGTTCATGTTGACCATTTGCGACCATGGGTGGATGAGCCGAAAGAACCGAACACTGTACCTGATGATGACATTACTGTAAATGTTACTCCATTTGTTGTGGACCAGGATGAAGTTGAACCAGTGACTTGGCCAGATACTAATGAGTCAAATGATGTTCCACACACAAGGCGCTCTCAACGACAACCTAAACCAACTAAAAGGCTAATTGAAGAACTGGACTAATTTAGTGTAAGACTCTCAGTTGATTATTGTTGTAAGCTAATTTTATTATTATATGTAGATAGTTTTTTTTACATGCCTCCTGAGTTCTATTTTAGTGGGGAGGAGTGTTGTATATGATGTAATGTATGCGCATGCGTGCAGTCCCAGTGATCCTCAATAAAAACTGAACACGTTGTACTCGAACCCTACGTTGTACTCAGTCAGTACACTACAGACAGAAGGCCGGGTGATAAAACATAAGCACACACATAAGGTTTGATTTTATTATCAAGTGTTTTGTTCGGAGAACATGACTTGTATAAATGTGCAATTCATCTCGAGAATGAACTAAAGCAAAAAAGTTTAGCTTATGCCATTGCAATAAATGTACCATTTTACCACTGTGTTACATCATGTTTGTGATGTAAGTACAACTGCTCAATAATATCTGTTAATACCATATAGCGCAATTATGCGGTGGAGGAAAATATTGGCGAATTGACTGCCATTTGTCAATATTTTACCTACCAATACTTTCTTACCAACTGAGTACCCCTGTATCTTTACTCTTACAATTGACAAATATTTCCTCACCAATCTCTGGATATAATCCTATTCGCCAATATTTTCCCCCACCACATAATTGCACTATACGATATACTGGTAGCTATCATTGAAGCTGGAAAGTAAACATTTATCCTAGCTATACTTGGCTTCTCGTTGCATATACCTACCATTACAAGAGTAGCTATGCCATCAAAAACGTAACTAAGGAATTATGTATTTATAATTTTCTGGCTTCTGTTGCATCAGAAATTTGAATGCAGTAATATCCTTATAATTATTGTTTATATGTGTAGGTATCAGTCCTTTAAAAACTTGTGTTGAATGTAGTACACAATGCCATATTCGATGCAAGAAATGTAGTGGGTGTTCATCAGAATTTATATCTGCCAAAGATTTACCACTCCCTCCATCTAAACTTCAGAGAAAACATACTACAAATCTCTGGAACCTAATGATGCTGAAGGTCAGAGGCATAGCTATACATACACACATACATACATGCATGCATGCATGCATGCATGCATGCATGCATGCATGCATACATACATACATACATACATACATACATACATACATACATACATACATACATACATACATACATACATACATACATACATACATACATACATACATACATACATACATACATACATACATACATGCATGCATACATGCATACATACATACATCCATGCATGCATGCATACATACATGCATGCATTCGTTGCATTGTATGTATGTATGTATGTATGTACGCATGCACATACGCCGTATTACATAATACTTATTAAATTTGCAATACATTATAGGCTCAGCAATTGCATTATAACAACTGCGATATTGTCATTTTAATGCACAAGAGAAATAATAAAAGGAGGTGCTGGAATAACTATGGCACCCCAGGAGCAGGTGTTGATTTTCTCAATACACATACCAAGGTCAGCGAGCTATGGGAAGAATACATTTATAATTATGAAGGTAATAAAATAGTTTTTAATTTTTGTGGTTACATTACTGATACTGTACACATAGCTAGAAGATCCCAAGCTGTTACTGAAGGTACTAGTATACATATATCCTAAAAACACTTGGCTGCAAAAAGTGGGAGACCAATCAGAAGTAAAGGGCCAAAAAGTTTGATACCAATTAATGCAATTGGCCACCTTTATAAGTAATGATGGTACAAAAAGGTGGCCAAGTGACAAAGCCAATCATAGTTATGAAGATGCCCTGTAAACTATATTGTATATCATCATATTATTAATAAAAAGTTATAACTTCTTGGGCTAACCATTTAATGCTGCTTCTAATTGGCCTCGCACTTTTTTATAGTCAAGCTGGGGTATCACTGCTTTTTGTAAGTAGCTACATATATGTTGCTATGGAGACAACATGTGACATTATAAAATACATACAACAAAATGTATCTGTACTACCAGACACTGATGTTACTATGGAGACAACATGTGACATAAAATACATACAAAAACAGAAGACTAGCTGAACCGATTTTGATACACTTAGGGTTGATTCTACAAACAATGAAGGTGCTAATTCTTGAGTAATGAGCGAATCGGGCAGGGAAAGGATGGTTTGTCGTATGTGGTTGCACAAACAACTGCCATATAACTCAGAATGGCTGGTACTCAGGCACAGTTCCTTCATTATTGGTTTAATGATTCTACATAGTCTCATTAAAAAAAATTACACGGCCGTCGCTTTTTTCTTACACTTTCTTCATTCTTTTATTTTCATTGTACACGTGACTTTACAAGGGCTTGCATGAACTATGGAATATTTATTTTCAGAATTTTATTCTGTAGTATCTGTACATCGATAATTACACTTCGTTATCTATACTTAGGTTTATATTATTATGTACGTATGTGCCATTATATATATATATACACTTAACATCTGTTTATGTAGCTACGTTCAGTGTCTGGTAGTACAGGTACGTTTTGTTGTATGTATTTTATAGTGTCACAATAATGTGTTGTCTCCATAGCGACATCAGTGTCTGGTAGTACAGGTACGTTTTATTGTATGTATTTTATAGTTTCACAATAAAGTGTTGTCTCCATAGCGACATCAGTGTCTGGTAACACAGGTACGTTTTGTTGTATGTATTTTATAGTGTCACAATAGTGTGTTGTCTCCATAGCGACATCAGTGTCTGGTAACACAGGTACGTTTTGTTGTATGTATTTTATAATGTCACAATAATGTGTTGTTGTCTCTATAGTGACATCAGTGTCTGGTAGTACAGGTACGTTTTGTTGTATGTATTTTATAATGTCACAATAATGTGTTGTTGTCTCTATAGCGTCATCAGTGTCTGGTAGTACAGGTACGTTTTGTTGTATGTATTTTATAGTGTCACAATAATGTGTTGTTGTCTCCATAGCGACATCAGTGTCTGGTAACACAGGTACGTTTTGTTGTATGTATTTTATAATGTCACAATAATGTGTTGTTGTCTCTATAGCGACATCAGTGTCTGGTAGTACAGGTACGTTTTGTTGTATGTATTTTATAGTTTCATAATAAAGTGTTGTCTCCATAGCGACATCAGTGTCTGGTAACACAGGTACGTTTTGTTGTATGTATTTTATAGTGTCACAATAATGTGTTGTCTCCATAGCGACATCAGTGTCTGGTAGTACAGGTACGTTTTGTTGTATGTATTTTATAGTGTAACAATAATGTGTTGTTGTCTCTATAGCGACATCAGTGTCTGGTAACACAGGTACAGAGTTCAATTTCTGACCATAATTGCTCATTTCCGAGTACTTGTAAATATGTTCGGCCCCTTTTCAGATTACTTGATAAGCTAGTCCCCTTACATTACAAGCAGCTGCAACTGAGTGTAGATTAATTACAAGCAGCTGCAGCTTTTTCTAAGCAGCTGGACTTCACACATTCTACAATGTAACACATGTCGATCCCACAAACATGCATCAGCAATTCTATATAATGCGCATTTTTTATCGAGTGTAAGAACGTGTAATGAAGCGGTTAAGGGATAGCTCTTCAGAAGAAAGGAGTAAGAAGAAGAAAGTAGAACGTGTAATGAAGCGGTAACGGGTTAAGGGATAGCTCTTCTGAACTACCATCAAATTGCAATGGGGACAGTCACGAAGAGAGCACTTCAAAAAGTACTTTTGACTTACTTGACCGGTGGGACACTTGGCTGCATTAGCTTTGCATGAACAAATGTTTTTGTGATATTGTAGCTACAGTGTTATCACATAGCTAATCTCTTTCACTTTGTTTATTAAATTTGAGGGGTCACTTACATTTGTGGATGGCCTAATACTTTTATAAATGGCCAAATACTTACAGTAGTATTTGGCCATATGTCCTAGTACCTACTATTTCTTATTTTGAACTCTGCAGGTACGTTTTGTTGTATGTATTTTATAATGTCACAATAATGTGTTGTTGTCTCTATAGCGACATCAGTGTCTGGTAGTACAGGTACGTTTTGTTGTATGTATTTTATAGTGTCACAATAATGTGTTGTTGTCTCCATAGCGACATCAGTGTCTGGTAACACAGGTACGTTTTGTTGTATGTATTTTATAGTGTCACAATAATGTGTTGTTGTCTCTATAGCGACATCAGTGTCTGGTAACACAGGTACGTTTTGTTGTATGTATTTTATAGTGTCACAATAATGTGTTGTCTCCATAACGACATCAGTGTTTGGTAGTACAGGTACGTTTTATTGTATGTATTTTATAGTTTCACAATAAAGTGTTGTCTCCATAGCGACATCAGTGTCTGGTAACACAGGTACGTTTTGTTGTATGTATTTTATAGTGTCACAATAATGTGTTGTCTCCATAGCGACATCAGTGTCTGGTAGTGCAGGTATGTTTTATTGTATGCATTTTATAGCGTCACAATAATGTGTCGTTGTCTCCATAGCAGCATCAATGATGTATGGATCAGGTACATATGTTTGTCATTTTATATACCTAGTCTAATAATATATGGATGTTATTGTAGCATCGACACTTTCCATTGACTCAGGTTCGTGTGTTAAAGCCGTAACTATTACAATGAATTCACCTGGAATTTTGTTTTAGGACAAAGCAGAAAACGTAAATGTACACGTTGTAGAAAGTGTGAGGGCTGTGTTGCTGCAAACTGTAATAATTGCAAATTCTGCATTAACCTTAGCTATAAAAAAGCTTGCAAAAGGAAATGTGTGAAAATGTTTACTTACATTGGAAGATTATCGTATGAATGACGTATGCTTATATCCTTTGTTTGAAATAACTGTATGCTTGATTTCTGGAAAGGCAGAGTAGAAATATGCACAGCGGAGATAGAACATGTATTGCACAGCATATACGTACATGCACTTAATATAATTAAGACAATTACATGTTCCACACTGGTAAGATCATTAATAGGTATATACTATGTTTCCTGATCTTCATCAGATTCACTACTAGACAAACTGTCGTCATCCTCATCACTACCACTTGGACTGGCCAATTCATCCCCCATATGCATTGCAAGTAATTGCAAAGCTTCTCCATCTATTGTCTAAACACCTCTATGGCAGATGACAGTAATCCCAGTGCTCTTTCTCTAGCCTTATAAAGTAGAGCTACTTTTCCTTGAATATATGTTGTGTCTTTATTCACTGACTGGTACCGCCTTGTTATTACCTTAACGTAACATCACCATAATAATTATATATATACATATTATACACATGCATATGCAGAGCATGTATATATACATACCATATATACAGCACAATTTTTTGATAGGGGAAATACTGATAGATCAGATTTGACGCTTATTATAAGGTGGCAAATTTTTAATTTCCCTTACAATAATTCCAGTAGTATATAATTATAGTTAATACAGGTGTCCTACTAGTAGGATGTTATCCGTCAATATTTTCCCATCAATTTAATTTGTTGATGATCATGAAGTGCATCCAAATACATCAAACTATTACTGTCAAAAATTGCATTAATACAGAATTATAATTATATGGAAGATGAAATGAGGACTGATCATGAAGTGTTCGCATATGTACATATAATATACGTACATGTCAGCACAAGCTAAATGAAATTCTGAATTGCTCGGACATTATAATTATAAACTTTTAGCAATAAATGATTTAACATTATACACGTACGTGTAGAAATGTAGCATTTGCCCAGTGGTCGGCACCGACCACCATGCCACTCATGATCAGATAAAATAACTACCACTAAGATAAAATGACTCACTGACCAGTACTAGTGCTAAAATATCTGTATGAGTGAAAATGTTCAATCTTGTATATACACAAAACAAAGTGTTAGGGCTGAGCATAATATAATATGCTCAAAATTTTACCTATTATTCCTTCCCAAACTTCCCAAATTTTTTTCTCATTTTATGCCCACATCATGATTATCACCTATTATTCCTACTTATTCTTTTAATTTTTATTTTATCGGTGATAATGTCCATAATACACACAATGACTATTATGCATGGTGAACAGGTATATTGCCAGTGCAGACTTTTCTTCAGAATTTTTATGCATGCACATACGTACATCGATACTGTGCAGCCAGTAAGTCACTACATATATATGTATATATCAAGACTCACGATAGTGAGTCGCGAGGCCAAGAAGAAGCAGCATACGCGACCACTGAGTGAGTTATTTACATGTAGCACTGCCCTCAAACTCGCAAACGCTCCAGCTAAGCCACCATGAAAGCTATCGCTTAGTTATCACAGACCCACAACGTTCTTACTATATAGAATCAATAAACCAAGAATGGAGGAAGTCAGCGCCACCATTCCTATGTACCAGCCATTGCGAGTTTTATGGTGCCGTTCGTGCGCCCACGTACGAGGAACCATCCATTCCCACCCGATTTGCCCGTTACTCAAGAATTAGTACCTTCATTGTTTGAAGAATCAATAACCTGAAGTTCGTCGAAATCGGTTCAGCCAGTCTTCAGATACGGCCTTATAAAATTCTTCCTTCCACAAAAATTTTTTTGACGCGGCCGTCATTTTTTTTTCTTCTACTTTCTTTCTTTCTTTCATTTTCATCGCACACTTTTTCGTGGGCTTGTGGGAGCTTGCGTGAATCCCGGAAGTTTTTTTCAAACTCTCTTTTTGTACATTCACTTGTTTGTCTAATAACTCACTCATTTCTTCATGGATTTCAGCCAAATTTGTATCAGCATTTTTCCTATCTATGCTCTACCTGTCTTACTACTTTCAGCCTGAAGTAAACACTTGAATGTATTTGAGAAAAGCTATTATACTGCAGGTTGATAGTTGCCATAACTTGGACCCCCTTGAAATGATTTACATAAACTTTCAGATACACAATCTATATTGATGTATGACTCTGTAGTGAAAGTTAAAAAAAAATTGTAGGCTTGAGTTTTTCAAAATTCAGCTTCAAAGTTAAATTTACAATATTGTATGCTAAGCAAGTACAAGTTATGCCCATGCAGCAGGGGCGTAGCCAGCCATTTCTTGATGGTCGGGCAACGGTTCAAGCATGCAACTAAGTATATTGTTATATATTAATGCATACATATGCCCACTTTCATGTGAGCATTTACTTCTTTTGAAAAGTGTATGCACACAATCCTAGCTATGATGTAATGTATAACAAATGCTGCTGCATGAAGCTATAGGTACTCGATCAAAAATCCAGGAAACTATCCAGCGATGATCAAGACTATACGAGCTCACGTGCCTCTGGATTACTTGAATGGGCATCTACTAGACATTGAAAATATATATTAGTTATTATAATGTTTGAAATAATAATAATTTTTGCAACCACACAAGATCTCATGTATACACAAGGCCAACAGTAAGGTTTTCACACAAGTGCTTAATTTTATAACCTGGCACACGTTTATACATGCATTGCTTAACCTTGATATCCAGCTGTCTCAAAGCTCCAGTCTGCATGCATGTTGAAGGCTGGAGGCTTCATCAGTAATTCTTCTATATGACCCTTGTAAATGATATTACTTTTGTCACGCAACTTGTCACCAGCGTAACAACACTGCTGATACCACTCCTCTCAGTGTATTTTAACAGAAGTATCTAACGCTGTATCAGTGACAGTCAGGCAAATGCCCCACCATGCCCACCCCTAGCTAAGCCTCTGCCATGCAGTACTTCTCTGCTGCTTGCTAGTAATACGTAGCTAACATCTGTTTCCAAAAAAGTAGTGATATGCTGCTAAACAAAAACACCTTGGGTGTAAAAAAAGTGCGAGGCCAATCAGAAGCAGCATTGCAAACAGGTGCGACCAAAAACTTTGATATCAGTTGAGGCCAAGAAGTTACTTATCAAAATCTTTTTCACTACTTGAATGACATACAATAGTTTATAGCATATTTTCACAACTATGATTGGCTTTGTCACTTGGCCACCTTTTTCACACCATCATTATTAATAAAGGTGGCCAAGTGACAAAACCAATCATAGTTGTGAAAATATGCTATAAACTATTGTATGTCATTCAAGTAGTGAAAAAGATTTTGATAAGTAACTTCTTGGCCTCAACTGATATCAAAGTTTTTGGTCGCACCTGTTTGCAATGCTGCTTCTGATTGGCCTCGCACTTTTTTTACACCCAAGGTGTTTTGGTTTAGCATATATATATATAGCATGTACGAAAGTATAAATAATTTTATGTACGTATATACGTACATATACATATATATGCAGTGGCTTTTCATCCATTATGTTTTGAGTGGGAGGAATCATCAGCTGACCCTACTGTATTACCGTATATTTATACATATGTCAATATCTACTCAGGAAAATTATAATAATTTATATGGGTTAAGGGAAACACACTGATGGCACGTACATAATTCTGGTGCAAGGGGGAAATATTGACGAATTTGACAATTTTTTAGCAAATTACCATTCACTTCCAATAGGTGTTTGGGCTGATACAATTCGTCAAAATTTAGTCATATTTTTCCTGACCCCCAGTTCATCAAAATATTCCACCATTAAAATTTTGCGCTACTGTATAGCCTAAATATTCCAAGGGTACGTTTTTGCTAATTTATCCCTAATAATGAAAATTTTATCCTCGATATTTTCCTTTGAATTAAATTTATGGCACTTAGCGGTATCTAATAATAATGGTGCTTATCGTTTAATGAAATACAATTTAAGAGGCACTTAAGCACTTAAATTTTTCGAGTTGAATCTGCAAAAAATTACTACAAAGAAAATTCAGCTCAGCAGCAAAAAGTTTTACTCTTGAAATATTTAGGCTATACGGTATATGGTAATATGTACAATCACTGAATCTTGCACACATGCATGTAAGAAATACAAATGGCACAGGATCATGTATCAAACATCTACATAGTATGTATGTATAGAGTGTGATTAATCCCCACCAAACAATTATTCTACGTGTTTGTGCTATAATTATAACATGAACTTCGCATGGGTAACATCAAAGCTTTGAACTGTGGTATATTTCAGTTATACTAATGTAATCACGTGCTTGCTGTATAAACCACAGTTGCCTTATATGGTCTGTATGCCCTAAGGGATTACAAAATATATAAATAACCCATTTAGCAACATACATACGTAGCTACATATTTTTTACTTGTGGAATTCGTTTTAGGCATACAATTTAATGAGATTTCAGGCAATTTCTTTGATCCGCTAGTGTAATAATAATGTCAAGGAAACTACATACTGTAATACTGAGTCAAGGAGTGTCTAAGAAACAACTCACTAGAGTCGTCACTGCTATGAGAGGCGCCTTTGACTTCGTAAGTAATATAAATGTTATAACACCGCCTCACTCAGATACATACAAACTCCTCCTCGGGTGCTGTGTATCATGCATATATATCAGGTAAGACACTTGCAGCTGTGCTATAAGTTACACATATACATGTAAACTTGGATATTGTAGTAGACTGAACTAACTATTTGATTATGTAATCATGTGATTGTAATGTTGTACGGTTACTGTTAATAATTAGAATTAATCCGGTATTCCTTGGGATAGACACGTCTTTACTGTTGGCTACAACAATTGGCGACGAGGACGGGATGGCTGCATACATTGGAAGTATAGGGGAGTATAGAGAAGGAAAGGAAGAATGGTCACAGTACGCCGAACGTTTGGACCACTTTCTTTCAGCTAACGGCATCGAAGATGCGAAGAAAAAAGATGTATTCTTAGCAGTCATTGGCCCACAACCCTACAAACTGTTGAAGAGTTTAGTTGCTCCAGCTAAACCTGGTGACAAGGAATACAACCAGTTAGTACAGTTGTTAACACAACATTTCGAGCCAGCTCCTTCAGAGATTGTGAGAAGATACCGTTTTAACTCGTGTATCCGGCAAAAAGGAGAGTCGGTTGCGACCTACATGTCAGAGTTACGAGGCTGGCACAGTTTTGCAATTTTGGTGAGTCGTTGGAGACCATGTTGAGGGACCGTCTCGTGTGCGGAATTAACGACGAGTCGATTCAGCGTCGATTGCTGGCAGAAGCAACATTGACATTTAAAAAGGCACTAGAATTAGCACAAGGGATGGAAGCTGCAGCAAAAGATGTTAGAGAAATGCAGGGAACCCCTCAACCAGCATCAGCAGGACAAGAATCGGAAGAGGTCCATGCGATGAGTAAGAGAACTGAATTTGTGTGTTATCGATGTGGTCAAAGTGGCCACAGTCCAGCCCACTGTACATTTCGTACTGCCCAGTGTCATAAGTGTGGGAAACTGGGTCATATCAAAAAAATGTGTCAGTCTAAGAAGGCCCTAAGCGGTGGGGGTACTTCAAATACCAGGAATAGCAGGCAAACTCGTACACACACAACAGAGAGCCATAATCCCAGACCTGTAAGAGCTGTCCAGAATGAGTCTACAGTGCAAACTGAAGAATACTCCTTATATAATATTGACTCCCCAGTACCCACCAAGCCAATAATGCTAGAAGTGGTAGTAAATAATCAGCCAGTATCCATGGAATTGGATACAGGGTCAGCTGTCACCCTAGTTTCAGAGCACACATTTAAGAGTAAGTGGCCAGATACCCCGTTGCAGGTTTCTAATGTTAAATTACGTACTTACTCTAATGAGTCTTTACAAGTCCTGGGACAGATTGAGGCCAAAATTCAGTACAACAAACAGACAGTTCAGCTTCCTCTGATAGTTGTGGAAGGCAATGGCCCAACTTTATTTGGAAGAGACTGGCTTGCACACATACAGCTTGACTGGAAGAAAATACATTCTGTCCAGAGATGTGGAGTTGCAGAAGTGTTAGAACGATATTCCCATGTGTTCAAAGAAACCTTAGGTACTCTACAGGGCTATGAAGCACATTTGTATGTGGATCCACAGGCCAAACCAAGATACTGTAAGGCCAGACCAATTCCTTACTCTATGTGAACAATAGTGGAATACGAACTAGATCATTTGGTGAGTGACGGAATTCTAGAACCAGTACAGTTTGCTGATTGGGCTGCCCCAATTGTGCCAGTTTTAAAAGCAGATGGACATCCTGTCAGGATATGTGGCGATTTCAAACTTTTAAACCAGGCTTGCAAGCTAGACAAGTATCCGCTCCCAAAGATTGAAGATTTATTTGTTTGTGTGGCAGGTGGAAAAGCATTTACGAAGCTGGATCTCAGTCAGGCATACCAGCAAGTGTCATTGGCAGAAGAGTCACGCAAGTATGTTGTCATCAACACACATCGAGGTCTCTTCCATTACAATAGAATGCCGTTTGGTGTGTCATCCGCACCGGGAGTGTTTCAACGTGTAATGGAAAACCTATTGAAGGATATCCCAAAAGTAGTAGTATATCTGGATGATATACTGATAACCGGTGAAACTGAGAGTGAGCACTTGGCAACCTTAGAAGAAGTTTTGCAGAGACTAGCAGGAGCAGGTCTACATCTCAAACGAGAGAAATGTACTTTCCTTGTGCCTTCAGTTACCTATTTGGGATTCAGAATCGATTCACAAGGGCTACATCCAGTCACAGAAAAGTACAAGCAATTCGGAATGCTCCTGAGCCACACAACCAATCCTCACTGAAGTCTTATTTAGGCTTACTGTCTTATTATTCGAGATTCCTTCCAAATTTGCCGAACACTTTAGCTCCATTGTACCATTTGTTACACAAATCTACACAATGGAAATGGGGAAAGCAAGAGAGAGATGCTTTCAAAGCTTCAAAAGATTTACTGTTATCATCACAAGTCCTAGTGCATTTTGATCCTAAACACCCAATTGTCCTAGCCTGTGATGCATCAGCTCATGGTATCGGTGCTGTGTTGTCACATAGATTTACTGACGGTTCAGAGAAACCTATCGGGTTTGTATCCAGAACATTAACAGATACAGAGAAAAAGTACTCGCAAGTTGAAAAAGAAGGGTTAGCATGTGTTTTTGGAGTATCGCGTTTCCATGCCTACCTGTTTGGTCATAAATTTACATTAGTGACGGATAACAAAGGAATCATATCATTATTTGATCCTTTCAGAAATGTTTCATCACAAGCATCTGGTAGAATTCAGCATTGGTCTTTAAAGCTAGCTATGTACCAATATACATTAAAGTTTCGTCCAACTGCTCAACATGCCAATGCAGATGCTCTAAGTAGGTTACCTTTGCCAGAAAAACCAGATAATGTTCCCTTTCCCGGAGAACTTGTACTTCTCATAGATCACCTAGCTGAAGCACCGATCACAGCAGCTCAACTGAAAGTTTGGACAGCCAAAGATCATCTTTTGTCGAAAGTACTTCACTTTATCAGACATGGCTGGCCAAATAATTCAGTCGACTCAGAAATGAAATCATACTTTATCAAAAGATGGGAATTGACTGAGCTGGATGGATGTATCACTTGGTGCAGTCGAGTATTAATTCCTCCCCAAGCTCGTGAACAAATTCTTGCTGAACTACATGGAGGACATCCTGGTGGTGCTAGAATGAAGTCTTTAGCACACAGATTCGTATGGTGGCCTGGTATGGACCAGCAAATTGAAGAAGCAGTTAAAGCTTGCCCAGAATGCCAGCAGAGCCAATCATCTCCTCCTGTTGCCCCATTGTGTTCATGGCAATGGCCAACCCGGCCATGGTCACGCATACATATTGATTTTGCGGGACCAATGGACAATCTCACTTTCCTTGTTATAGTCGATGCACACTCAAAGTGGATTGAAGTTGTTAAGATGAATTCCACTACAGCTACAGCAACCATTCAAGCACTTAGAACAACATTTGCACGCTTTGGTATCCCACAGTCAATGGTTTCGGACAATGGTCCGCAGTTTACTTCTAGTGAATTTGCTGAATTTTGTCACTTAAATGGCATACGTCATGTACGTGTCCCGCCATACCACCCTTCCTCAAACGGCCTTGCCGAACGTGCAGTTCAGACGTTCAAGAAAGGTTTCAAGAAAATGTCAGAAGGCTCAGTACAAGACAAAATTTCTCGTTTTCTGTTTTCCTACCGCATAACGCCCCAGACGACAACGGGAACATCTCCAGCAGAATTACCGATGGGTAGAACATTGAGATCCCGTTTACATTTATTGGCACCTAATCTATCACAGAGTGTCGAGAACAAGCAAGAGCAGCAAAAGCTAAGCCATGACAAAAGAGCTGTGGAGAGAACTTTTGTTGACGGGGAGAAAGTGTTTGCAAGAAACTATTCTAGCGTTGGTAAGAAGTGGTTGCCTGGTAAAGTAATAAGTGTAGCACAGCGTTCTGTGAAGGTTAAGCTGACAAGTGGTTTAGTAATCCATCGTCATTTTGATCAAATCCGTAAAAGAACTGTTGACGAACCCCCAGTTGAGTCAGTGTCAGAGTCAGATCCCGAAGCTTACACTTACATATCTGTGAACAGTGACGAACCAGTTTCTGAGACTGTATCAAGTCCTGAAGCTCCAGCAGTTGAACAGATACCACACGATAGACGATATCCCCTTAGAATAAGAAAGGCTCCTGATCGTCTAAACTTATGAAGGGGAGAGTGTAGTAGACTGAACTAACTATTTGATTGTGTAATCATGTGATTGTAATGTTGTACGGTTACTGTTAATAATTAGAATTAATCCGGTATTCCTTGGGATAGACACGTCTTTACTGTTGGCTACAACAGATATTGTACGTACTTGATATTGTACCTGACACCGGAGGCACGTGGATATGCATGCATATGACAGAGAATCATAAAACACTTACATCATCATTTTGACTTTCTCTGCCATCATGAGCATCCAGTTGTAACATTTCTTCATTTTCTAAAAAATAAAAATAATTTATGTATGTACATGTTCATAATGTCCTAGTCTTGGGACAATGATGAATGAATGTTCATATTAATTTATGTATACACTAGGGCTGGGATGAATATCAATTTTTGGTAACCGAACATTTTGACATTCTTCACTGCAAAAAGTTACACTTACGTAATATCAACAAGGAATAACAAGGACGGTATATTACAACATACAATCTTCCTATTTATACTACATATAATAGTCACAGATCTATAAGGGAGAAGTCTGGAAAACCAAAAGCAAACAATATAACATAAAGCTGCACGTTTAATTGACTAATATATAGAGACTAAAATATGGGTTGATATACATAGTGAAAATGAATATTTGATATAATAGTGATTCTAGTGAACGAATAGTAAAATAGTAAACGAATATCCGAACATTCTAATTTATAACATCACCAATAAAATTAAGGGTGAAAATAAAACCAAATCCTTAAGGAAAGAATTCTACAAATCCTTTTCATATGCATGTATGCCATGTATATATGTAGTGCTGGGATGGTAGGTTCAAAGGTTTGGAGGCAAATTATCCTTCGGAAGATTCATAGCCATGGTTACCAAGGGAATCGTATAAGCAATTCGGTAGCCTTGTTTGAAGTTGCTTCTTGCATAATGTTATGTAAATTTAACCTGTTGACAATTATACACAAACAGCTGTCTTTATACGTACGTATGTACTTTTATGTACATACGTATGTACTTCTATGTACATACGTATGTATGTACGTATACGTACCTGATATGCTTTGGGATATGGAAGGTAACACTACACCATGGTAAAATCTTAATAGATTATTCATTTCACCAATCAGCAATACTCTTTCTTCTCTATAACGCTTTGTTTCATTGAAAATCTCAACTGCTTGCAACTTGTTTTGTATATCAACACTGCGACGTTGACCTACATACAGATTTGTTGTATATGCATACGTACGTACATAAAAATGCCACTTAACCTGTAAGTAAAGATCATGGAAAATCTCCATCTATAATAGCACAAACAGAAGTTGGACAATAGTTAGCATCTTCAATACATAAATCATTGTATTTCTGCACACAGTTAGTTAATTTCCTTTTCTCTGATGTTATGGCTCTTCTTAAATGTGATCGTTGTTTACTAGAGGCTGATATACATATATATTACATATATAGTACGTACGTATGCTCAAATTCCACATTATTTACTTCCAAATTTTTGAATAGCAACTTGCTTTTTCTTTATACTAAGGTAGAACATCTCCATATCTGCCTGAAGCGACTCAAGTTTGCGTTTGATCGCTAGGCATCTTCCTTCCACTATGCACTGCTGTCTAGTGTGATCATTCGTGATGCACAGTTGTGATTCCAGTACTTGCAGTTGATCCTTCTTTTCATCTGATCTGGACAATAAGCTCCAGGCTTCATTAAATAAACTATCTAGCTCTACACAATAAAGTACACATAACATCATCTGTTGTGCTTAAATGCATTTAAGCACAACAGATGATGTTATGTGTACTTTATTGTGTAGAGCTCAATTAAATAAATACATACACAAGAGTGTACCCACGTACATTACGTACCTATCACAACACTTTCTGTTGACGTATTAGAGGAGCCATACTCAGTCAGTTGCTCAACTACTCCTACCTCTCTCCATAATAAATAATACTTTTCCTTGTCATCTCTCACTCCCATTTCTGCATCCAGTTCACCTATGTAGTTATTGGATAAAGCCCTAATCTTTCAATTCCATCATAAAGTTACGTAAGTATATCACAGAATCATTATTGTTGTCTGTTGCAAGTGTGTTATGTGTATTATGTGTTGAAACAAATGCTATCAAATACATACGTAATGTGTATTAGGGCTCACACAATTCGGCAAACATTTGTAATCAAGAAATCACGTAGCTACATATTCATTTCAAAGGAAAATATATAACATCAAAGTGTACGTACATAAATATCACTTTAAATGCTTGATCTTACACAAGTGATCAAGTCATTTTAATTCTCTAGGTAGTATATTATAAACATCACCTTCATTATCATGATATGTAGCTACCAATATCCAAATATTCGGTAGCTGTCATTAAAGAATATTCGATCATTTGAGCCCTAATATGTATGTATGGTACGCACAATGATTGAAATGTATTTGGCACCAGTTATAAAGGATAAGTTCACACAAATTCACAGAAGTATCAATTGAGTAAACATACAGTATGAGGCAAACATTTTATCCAATACCAAGGTACATACGTTTGGCAGTAGTTTGGATTTCATCTCTGTATGAGACTAAAACTTGCTCTGTTAATGGGATATCTGCTTGCAATTTCACTTCATTCAATTTCCTCTCCAAATCTAATAACTTTTCTTTAGTCTAAAAAATTACATAGCTACGTACGTATATGTTTAGTAAAGAGATATCACATGTAGAAATAACCTTATTTAAACGGGTTACTAAAGTTATTGGTAGTGTCTCAATTTTCCTTATGTTCCAAAACATAGCTGCCTCACTCAAAGATTCATCTCTCCCTGTATTAATGAAAGCTTTGCATATATATTCCTACATAGCAAATCAAGTAATGTAGCTAAATCAAAAATATTGAGTACACATGGCTGCTAAATGTATGCAACATGTATATATGTACGTACATATTAATTAATTAATTAATTAATTACATACATACATACATACATCATACAAATGTACATACTACGTATATGTGGATGTTCAGCCATTACATGTATATGTTGTCATACATATATATAGCTCTTACTATATGCAAGCATGTTTTTGGTTGTAAGGTTCCATCGAGACAAATACCTAAAAATTTGCTCTGTGTCCTCCCCTGCTCCAGCAGCTGATCCAGTTTGCCAGCGTCCACTCCATAATATCTAAAATACATGTAGAAAAACAAATAAATATAACATTTACATATGCATATAAGTGTGTAGAAAAACAAATAAATATAACATTTACATATGCATATAAGTGTGTACATATGCAGTGTATATATATGTACGTACCATATGTGTACATACAGTGGGAAAGTTTGGCAAACTTGGAAAGTTAGGCAAACTTGGAAAGTTATGTGTGAATCACCAAACTAAACCACTCAAATTAATACTTCTATGTACATAATTATATTACTGTTTGGCCATTTACCCAAACGTTTTCTTGCCAAAAAAGTTTTAAGAGCAAACTTTATCCCTTTCTGCTATAAGGTACATGTACCTGACAATGCCATGTGTGAGCTTTAGAGTGCATTACAGGGAGACATGGCTTTATTTGAAGAGCAACTGGAGTTGATAGAACAGCCTTTTCTGCCCATGGCCAGTATTGGCATATGACGTCCTGCCACATGTACTTCACATTTCTTTCAATGATGTCATTGACATGAAGATAATGGGTGTACCCATATCTGTGGAATATTTGTATGTATACAGGTGTACTGTTACGTATATACACATAGTTACATTTCTCCTCTGAACATGTTGACAGCCTTTTGAGTTATCTGATGGCGGCAACAAGAAACAACTATCCCAGTCTCATCTAAATTCTTCATTCCTTTAGAAGCTGACTTAGCAGCCTTCCATCGGCTTGTTCCGCACATTCCCTGCTGGTATTTATGTAAATCGCATGTAAAGTATACACAGCCATAAGTACTTGATCAGTATCATCTTCATAACCGAGTTCCTCAAGATGCTTATCCACATCGTCATTTGGCACAATCCATCATCATAATAAGAATCTCTAACACCCCTAAAGATATTGTGAATACAGGAATCAATGACTATGCACATAAATTGTGTAGGTAAATACTGGGAAATTTTGCTGTATCTGTAAAGCTTTTTATTCCCATCTACATGTGCAGAATGTTGCTGTCCAAAACAAGCAGGACAATCAAAATGGGAGTATTTTCCCACTGCTTGCAACTCTGCCTGACAATACTTAAATTCTTCGTATGCCTTAATGAATGTGGCCTGGTTGATGGTTGATGACTATAGACAAGCATTCCATAATATACTATACAACTAAAAACACAAGATTGTTTGTTTTTACAATAAAATTTTGCTCTTAGCACCAAGTTAGCAGACAAGGTGGCGACAAATAATTATATGCAATTTCAATTTATTTAGCACAATTGAGAGCTTGAGTACACACATACGTATAATACACATAGGAGCACTAAGCAACCCACTCTTCCATGTTGCAGTGAAATAGTCTGGTTGTTAAAAACAAAAAACGGACAATACCTGGAAAAAAATGGTACCAAGATAAATTTGGTACCATTAGATGCAGAATTTTCTGCAGAACAACATATTCAAAATCCTCTAAAATTCATCTTGGGGAAAAATAATTATTACAGTTTTAATTTTAAAAATTTAGAAATTGCAATATATGTTGGACAAATGAGTTAATATGCCCCAACAGCTGGAACATATGTCAAAAATCTGTAGTTAGTACATAAAATTGGGTTGGCTATTATTGGAATTCCTAGACATTTGTCTGGTGAAGGTTAGAATTTTTAAAGTTATGGTAAGTTACAAAGTCAATAAACTTAATACTTTGAATATAACTGTTACTTTTAGTTTGTGTAGCCATGGCTGAACATGAATGTGATCATTTCAACCAGTTTCAGGAAGATTGCTGTGTGATCTGTAAACTAGGTTTTAAAGATGACAAAGCCATCACTGTATCAAGAAAAGGTATTTTGACCATTATTGAATATAGTGAAAAGCGTGGGTGTTCAGAACTTGGCACCTATCTAACTGAATGTATTAGAGTTGCCCCTATTAAAACTGTTCTAGTACATAAAAAGTGCCGTAGAGATTTTACTGACCAAAGAAGAGGGATGGAAAGAAATGTTGAAGAAATTGAGGTCCCTTGTGCAAAAAGATTAAGGTCTAGTTCTTTTCCATTTAATTGGAAAGAGCGTTGCATGCTTTGTGGAAAACCTGCCACAAATGATGCTCGTCATCCAAATTGAACACAAGTAAAAATCGTAACAACCCTCCCCTTACGTAGCAAGGTTCTGGAGCAGTGTAGTAAGAGAGGAGACATGTGGGCTTCTGAAGTTCAAACACGTCTTTATGGTTGCATTGATCTAGTTGCAGCAGAGGCTGTGTACCATTCATTCCAAATGCTTTTCACGATTTATGCTCAATAAAGAATCGGAACAAGCATCAATAGGTAGTGATAGTAAGATTCAAGGTAGACCTGAAGACCAAATGATGTTACAATGGTTCAAAATGTTATGTCAGTGGCTTGAATCAGAAGCTGGTGCAGAATCATGCACACTTACAGAATTGTATAACAAGATGAAGGAAATTTCTGATAACTCTGAAGTTTACACTGTCAAGAGATTAAAACAAAAGCTACAGGAACATTACAAAGAATTCATATTTTTTGCAGAAGTTGAGGGGCGTGGTAATGTTGTATGCTTTAAGAATATGGCTAAATATATTATCAATGAAAAATGGTACTCAGAGAAGAAAGCTAATATAGAGGATGAAGCAGAGCGCATAGTGATTACTGCTGCAAAGATCATAAGAGCTGAAATCAGAGAAAAAGAATATAATTCAGATTCATATCCAACGAACGACGACATTTCAAACATTGAGAAAAGTAGAGAATGGATACCACGTCACTTGCAGACACTGATGAAAACTATCGTTTTATCAGAACTGAAACAGAACAGCATTGGACAATGCATTGTACAGGCAGCTAGGCCAAGATCAGTAATAACTCCGACACTATTTGGCTTAGGTGTTGAGCTTGACCATGTATTTGGTTCAAAGTGGCTTATAAATGAATTATCAAGGCTGGGATTCTCTATTGCTTATGATGAAGTCAACAGATATAAGCAGTCTGTCATTCAAAGTGAAAGCCTTGAAAATTTGCTCACAGAGTACCCTCAAGGTACTTTTACTCAGTGGGTGGCAGATAATGTTGATCACAATATAGCAACCCTAAATGGAGAAGGAACTTTCCATGGTATGGGAATTATTGCTGTTTCGACATCTAAAGATAAGACACATCTTGTCAAAAAGTCACGTGTGATCAGTAGACAACAACGCCTCAAGGTGAGCGAGTTGGTAAGTGATAAAGGAGTTTCAATCATCCAATACTTGAGTCCACCAGAGAAGGGTCTAGCATCTATGATTTACAAGCCCATCCTTCAACTAGAAACTCCACACACTTTGCCATCAGAGCTGAGTTCTGATTTACTGTGGCATTCAGGATGGATATTTAGCAAAGCAAAACTACGACCAAAATGGTCAGGCTTTATGCAGCATATATTTAATGATGACCAGAATTTTACTCCAAGATCTGAAGTACTCTTCCTGCCAATTATTGATTTAAATCCATCAGATGAAACCTGCATTTATTCAACTTTGATTTATGTTAAAAGTCAAGCTAAAAAATTAAATATACCAACTCCATGTATAACATTTGATCCGCTTAAAGCTGTAGAAATCATCACAGCTAAGTCAATGAACATAGTTTGCAGACTTGGTGGTTTTCACACAATGATGAGTTTCTTGGGTAGCATTGGCTCAATGATGAAGGGCTCAGGGCTAGAAGAAGCGCTAGAAAATGCCTATGGTCCTAATGCAGTAACCCACATGATATCTGGAAAAGCTGTTTCTAGGGCTTCGCGTGGACATTTCTTGATCGAAGCTGCATTAATGAACAAACTGATGTTATGGGTTTTGCCATACATAGATAATGAGAATGATACTATCAATCCCAGTGGAGAAGCACAGGAAACAATGGAACTTGGACAAGGTCACTCTAATGATATGTACTGTATTGAGATGGACACACTCGCTAATAATTCGTTTGAAACTAGTTGTGAGAAGGAAATGTCTCCAGATGAAGCAGGCGATGATCTAGATTTACAGCATAAACTTGATGTTACTGAGGTAGAAAAGATTCGTAGCTTATATGAAGGAGTTGAAGACAAAACTATACCAGTTTCTAATGTTGCTGAATCACAAGAATTAATAAAGTTACAAAACTGCTTGCTTAAGTATAAAGCACTGCTTGCTGAAAAATCACCAACAGCAAAGCTATGGTTGCAGTATATTGAATATATGGAAACTCTGAAGCTCTTTATTCGAGCTGAGAGAACAGGAGATTGGAACTTGCACCTTGTTTCAGTTAGTAGGATGATCAATTTGTTTGCTGCTACTGGTCACATCAACTATGCCAAAAGTTCCCGTCTTTATTTACAGCTAATGTATCAGTTACCAACTGAACATCCTTGGCTGTATCGTTGCTTTATTGAACAAGGATTTCATGTTGTTCGCCGAACTAGCAGGTACTGGGCAGGACTATGGACAAACCTAATAATTGAACAAGTTATGATGCGGTCTATCAAGAACCGTGGAGGGCTTACAAGAGGAAGAGGAATTACAGAGACTATCCGCCTGCAGTGGATTTATAGCATGCACAAGTGTGCTGGGATTCATAATGCTATGACCACAATTACAAATTCTGAACACAGAACCAGTGAACAACACGTTGATCTGGGAACTTCTAGAAGCAATCGTGATTTCAGAGATCTGAGCAAGATTCAGGAATGGTTCAATCATCATGAGCCATTTAATTTGAATGAACATAAGCTACGCTCTTTATCATCAGGCTTAACTGCTACTGATGGTGATGGCATCAACTGTCACAACACTGAAGAAGTTGGAAGAAAAATCCAAAAATATCTTGACAATATCAGTGTCTTAGAAGCATCAATTAAGAAAAGTGAACAGGTTAAATCTCTAAATCATTTGTATCCAGGGATTCAAGTTGATAAGGAAAAGGTTCAGATTAACCCAACCTTACTATTTTCTCGGCTGATAGCTATTGTACAGAGGGAAGAAGATATGACTCCATATTTTGACTATGAGCTCACAGCAATTCCAACTTCTCTGTTCAAAGACCATGCTATGCGTAAAACTACAAAGGCACAATTAGCAAAAGCCCTTATGAGCAATGTGCAACCATCTCAACGTAATACACAAATACATCATGTTCTAGATGGTGGCGCTCTTATTCATATAAATGGCCAAAAGGAGCAACATACAGCGAAATAGCTAAAACTTATGTAAGCTATGTACATCAACATTATGGACACAGTTGTATAATCTTTGATGGCTATAAACAGGGCCCATCAATAAAAGATCATGAACACCAGAGAAGACTTAAGAAAACATGTGCAGATATTCAGCTGGGTGAATTTATGCAGGCTCACCATAACCAGCAGATTTTTCTGTCAAATGAGAACAATAAAAGCCAGTTCATTTTATTACTAAGCAAACATTTGGAAGCTGATGGAAATATTGTTTATATTGCTGATGGAGATGCTGACACTATGATAGTGACATGTGCGCTACAATATGCAGGCCAAGAAAGTAACGTTAATGTAGTAGCAGATGACACAGATGTGTTAGTTCTTTTGATGTATCACTGGAAACACAATATGGCAGATGTATATTTCTTGTCAGAAGTGAAGAAGAATATGATGGTGTGGAAAATACATGATCTTGTCACTAAAGCTGGTGAAATAATAACATCACATCTTCTGTTTCTTCATGCCTGGAGTGGTTGTGATACTACCTCAGCAACATTTGGACATGGGAAAACCAGCCTGCTGAAAAGACTCAAAGAATGTAAAGAAATACAACAGATATCTTCTTTGATGAGTGAACATAGTGCAACAGCGGAATAGATAAGCAAAGCTGGTACAAGATTATTTGTCATCACATATGGTGATTTACACCAACAATGACAGATTTGAATGCAGCACCAGACAATTTGTTGAAGTTTGTACGGTGTAAATGTAAGCTGTCATCCAAAAATCCTTGTAGCACCAACATGTGCTCCTGTCGTAAAAATGGACTAAAATGTGTAACAGCTTGTGGAGACTGTCATGGAGAAGGTTGTAATAATTCTGAGGAGATTATTCTTGACACTGAAGAAGAGACTGGTAGTACTGATGCAGGAAGCATTTTTTAATAGTTAATATATCGTTGCCAACTCACCATATCCTACTATAAAATAAATATGTAGCTAATTACACCTGTAAAACTACCTCTGATCTGTAAAATACATTCAGTATTTGTTTGATTGCATACAACTGCTAATTTAATTGCCCAATTGCAATGTTAATTAGAAATCAGAAGTATAAATCTGAATTCTTTTATGTTTGAAAGCAAAAAATTAAAATAAATATTTAAAAGATTCCCCAAGGGGGATTTTAGAGGATTTTGAATATGTTGTTCTGCAGAAAATTCTGCATCCAATGGTACCAAATTTATCTTGGTACCATTTTTTTCCACGTAAAAACCTTCAGCAACCAGACTAAAAGTTGCTCCAATGTGCGCACCAATCCTGTAGCAGAGGTTCCGGGCAAAAATTTTTGAATTAAGTTTAAAAACTTGAACATCTCTATGCTAAACAGGTATTAACAGTTTCTTGCAATGTTACCAGGCCAAAATCCAGCATTGATGAAGGAAGTAAATGAGTCCCCATATTTGTACTCACAATTAATACAACATACGTAGCAATCATCTAAATCAAATCTACCTACAGTTTTAAATGAAATACATATATGCTTTACTTGTATGTAGCAGTATGCATCAGTACGTAATACAATAATTGTGCACACATACATATTAGTTACGTACGTACCTAGCTACATAACTTGGTGAAATATTGCTAGTAGTATGTATGCAAGTGGAGCCAGAGTGCATTGCAACAGTTTAAAAAATACATACATTCAATCATGACCACTACTCGATACTTGAAGACATTATTTATACCCAAATCGATTGTGGCACTGATCAACTGCGGTTATTACTCAAGGTGCGGTGTTTAACCAAATAAATACGGTACGTACATAAGCATGTATGTAGCTACACCATGTGTACATATAATTTATGTACCTTTACATGTGATGAAAATCCGTTTTTGGCTTGCCACAGACTCTACCTTTAAACTTCCTTCATAGGCAGCGCCAAAGAGGCTTTAATGGCCACAATCTCTCTAAGGGTAGAACACAATGTTACAGAACAACTAGATAAGGTAAAAGCAAAATCATAACACACAGTTTTATGACCTGCAGAATGTACTGTGGGTGTGAACAACACAGTACACATGTCATTCTACATAGTAAATTTTGACACACAAATAGCATGCAGAATTGTATTGTACTTGGTACTTTTGTGATGTGTCTACACTTACGTACGTACTTATGAAAATCAGGTATATTGCATATACGTAATTTGATGAGGAAGATGGATAGGGACTTACCATTAAGAAATACACATATTATTAATTATAGTATGTATTTTAGTATCTCTGTGATGAAATTTTTAAAGTCATTTGAACTTTTTCCTTTTACAGAGTAATAACTAATGGGGTCACTACGTATGTAAAATCTACTACACTGCTATCTCTTCCTTTCAGGTGACAACATGTACTCTTTACGACTGATAGACAAAATGATGATTATACTAAAAATTACCAAACTATAAATAAATTTTAAATTTTGGCCTACATACCTCAAATATGCAACAGGCAATCTCCATATCAAAATTTTTAATTTTATATACGTATAACATATTATTTATGTAGATTCAATAATTCAAACATAATATCACAAACTGATCTAACCTATTGTTTTTAACTGCAGTGATTGTTCATCAATGGATACGGTTGGTGGAACAGCAATAAAGTGTGTACCACTCCATACTTCCCTATCATGAAATGGAGCAGACTTATGCAGCACTTCATCACATGAAGTACACAACACAGCTGTTGCGGGTGCACATTCCAGGCACCTGATGAGTCCTTTGCTGTTTCCACATGATATACACTCCTTGAAAATCAATTTGTTACAGTATACAATTCATATGGTTAATACTCACATTGATTTGAGGATATCCTTCTTTGTTAACCATACCTTCAAAAAGTTAGTGCCTGACCCCTTCCCAACTTTCTTCTCTTCTTTCTATTCTACTTTGCCAATCATTCCTTTGGGGCAATCCTAATACCCCTTCTCATTGCTTCCAATTCAGCATGTATTTCTTCACACAAATGATTAAGTGCAGCAGTATCTGCAACAAGTTCATGTTTTACGTATAAACTATAAACTACTAAGAATATACAATAAATCACAGGGAAGTTTGCATGTGTGCAAAGACTCATCACTAAGGAACATATAGCAACACATACACATATAAATTTTAAGTTCAAACTGTCCAGTGGATTAGTGATAAAACATTAATTTTTAAAAGAAACTTGAAGTTGTTTTATGCTGAAATTCTTAAATTTTTACTGTGATGCTAATAGTCAGTCGTCTTAAACGTTTGTGGCAACAGAGTTTCCACATTTATAAATGAAGTTCTCCATCCTGTTAGTAATGCACAACTGATGAAATGGCTTATGCTAGTTGTTAAATGAATGGCTAATAGGTATTACTGTAGTCTTCTTTGGCAGGAACAATTTTTTACTAAGGACACACCCACCAACAAAATAAGTAAATCCTGGGTAGATCAAAAGTGCCACCCATGATACAAGCTAGGTCAGCAAATAAACGTTTTATAATGGTACAAGTATGTATGTTTTGAGAATGGATTGCAATAATGGATGGGAACGTAGCTATAACAGGATGGTATATAAAGGGACTTGCCCTTGGGTGTTGTGTGCCCTCAGCTGTCATACGTATGTATGTATACATTTAT
This sequence comes from Spongia lamella, assembly GCA_963930835.1. Classification (NCBI taxonomy): domain Eukaryota; kingdom Metazoa; phylum Porifera; class Demospongiae; order Dictyoceratida; family Spongiidae; genus Spongia; species Spongia lamella. The sequence continues at coordinate 22,131,684 of OZ005746.1, read as the reverse complement.
CAAACAAATGCCTCCCAACTATGTTATTAACTGATACATACACTTGCACATCGTGAAGGCAGCCTCGTTTGCATGGGGATTACTCGGGGGATTATATCGGTGCGTGTAATGGATCCTACCTACCTACCTACCTACCTACCTACCTACCAACCTACCAACCTACCAACCTACCAACCTACCAACCTACCAACCTACCAACCTACCAACCTACCAACCTACCAACCTACCAACCTACCAACCTACCAACCTACCAACCTACCAACCTACCAACCTACCAACCTACCAACCTACCAACCTACCAACCTACCAACCTACCAACCTACCAACCTACCAACCTACCAACCTACCAACCTACCAACCTACCAACCTACCAACCTACCAACCTACCAACCTACCAACCTACCAACCTACCAACCTACCAACCTACCAACCTACCTACCTACCTACCTACCTACCTACCTACCTACGTACGTACGTACGTACGTACGTACGTACGTACATACATACATACATACATACATACATACCTTGACCGGATGCATCTGGTTCTTCGTCATTTTGGTCATTAGCTGCATACTGATCCATATCATAATGATCTTGAGTTGATGAACCTTGCTCTAGATCTACTCAATCACAAAATACTTCAGCTAAATGTAATGCTATCTTAAATTATAAGGTCAAAATATATTTGTATACCCAAAGGTGGGTGGGTCTGGACAGGTACAGACCCAAAGTTATAATCATGACAAGACTTATAAAGTCATAACCTTTGGTGTAGCTATACATACTGTATATATTCAACAAGGCTAGACACACTAATTGACCACATGATGTAGTCATAATGGTCATATCTCCTGTAGCATGGGTAGATCAAAGAAACCACAAGGGTGAATTATGGGCAGTCTTTTATAAACGCCTAGTGTCATTTAGTGTCAGGGGTAGAGAGCATAATTATTACAACATATGGTGGGATTGGTGACCATGAACTAGAGGTACGTATGCAATAATAAATAAATTTACATACTGAGGTATTAAAATTATTGTGACAAAGATATTTGCTTTTATTATCAAGATAATGGTAAATTCCTGGATACTACTGTACACTACAAGGTGTGTTACTATGCAGAACAATTTTAGAATAGTAAAATTTAATTCTATAAGCTATTTCTAGATTTTAATACATCCCCTACATACATTTTTAGGAGTTACGACATAATGTAACCCGGCTGTGTCATATCATATCATGAAATTAAATTTTATGCAATTACGATAAGCGACAATGATAGGTCTAGAAAATTCATATTTAATTACGTTTGTTTATAGACTCTGATAGCTAATTAAGTGCCAGCAGTATCACTAGCATACATGTAGCATATATGTGACCGGATTTACAAAAACCGACTGTATTGTCACATTTTGTATTTAGAGAAATACCAATTGAAGCCACTGTGGTACTCTTGTGGTAGACTGTAGCCACACCAGATTCACTCTTGAAGTAGAGCAAACTTATACGTAGCTAGAGATAGCTATATGAACTTTTTTAAAAAGCTCTGTAAGATCACGAGTGTCACGTATAAGGGAGTGGGTGGATGGGACGGGGTGGGAGGGGTGGGTAAACCACCTAGCAAGCGAGCTGTACATTCAGTAGGTGACAGAACCAGCCACAGTGGGCTTAGACCATAGGTCAGGCTGAGACAGATGGTTGGCACCCCATGGATGTAGTCTTATTAATCATGAATGTGCCTCAGTGGCCCTACAGACTCTGTTGTGAAGCTTGGTGGCTAATTGACAAGGTTGGGAAAAGCCGTCTGTAAAAGCAGACTCAGCCATCTATAGCTATGTCTTTACCGTGTCTGTATAGTGCTTGAGTGTGGCTACAATCAGGCCTCGGCTACAATATTAAGCAATAAAATGAATTTCTGACAATACGTTCGGTTATTGCAAATCTGGTCACATCCAGCCGTTATGACAGCACTATACTGAGTCAGTGTACCATACCCACTCGTGTTAGGTTATAATCATAGGCGGCGGAAAGGGAGGGGTTAGGGGGCTTAAGCCCCCACCTATTTTTAGTGTCACTCCATAGGATTGTAATTTTCTCCATACAAATGTGTCTAGAGAATTTAAATAGCCCCCCAGTTCTGAATAGGTTCCTCCGCCGCTGGTTATAATAATATACCTTGTGTGGTTATAGTGGCATGAGCAGTGGCAGCTCTTCTTCTACGTGTCCTCGAGCTCCTGGATGTTTTGCTAATGCGGCGTCCACGACTGTCATACGAATGATGTATGTGGCTGGGGGTACTCGCTGCCTTTAGTCGCTTTATGTTATCACAGACTCTTCGAAAAACTGTCGGAGGTTGTAGGGTTTCTTAATAAACTGGTAGTTCTGAACCTACTAGATCGAGCGTGATGCTGACCATCTTAAATCGTATGCGTATCCGTTATAGTTTGAAGCATAGTATGCTGTGTTCCGTTTACTACACTCCCGACATTGAACTATGCGTTCATACTAAGCACTTTTGACATTTGAACCATTTGTGCATAGAAGTACAGATACTAGGTTGGGTTGTACCGTACGCGTATATATGTTTCGCACAGTATAAAACTTTCTATAGGGACTGGAGGCTCTACACAAAAGGCTTATTACTCTTCACAAGGCTATCAAAAACGTTCGAATTCTTTATAGCGCTTCATAATTATATCAATAGGACTACAATATAACTCACGACCAGTTACTTAGCTAATTGCCGCGATCATCCGTTTTAAAATAACGATGGATGAAGATGTACAATTAATTCGATGTGAATGAGCCAGAAAAAGAAAGTGATAAATTCGAAAGCTTCAAGAGACTTCTTTACTAGGTATGAGTATAGCGAATCGAAGCCCACGCATTTGATTAGATTTCTATAGTAACTAATTTTAGCTACTTGTATTGTTGTGTTATCGTAGCTGTGAGCTGTGAGCTCCTATCTGTAGACCACTGGCTAGCTATTTATCGTTAGGCATGCGTACATTAATTTTACATGCTTTTAAAATTTCCTATTATTCTTTCCGGAAGTTCGAAGTGACTTTCGGAGCAGGCCAAATCTGAATTGTCCATCCGGCAATCACGAACTTATTAGAGTCCGCGCAAAACACATCACTGCAGGAAGTGGCATCGTGGGTATAATTCATGATCTAAGACAAATAACAATACTGTGTTAGCTATAGCTATATACTTGTGCCACTTGTGAACAGCAATAGTAGTATAGTATAGCTATACGCATATGGTACAAATAGCCATACCATACGCGTACGGTCATACCGTACGCGTATACTCGTATGGTATAAAATACTCATGCGGTACACAACATGGCCACATGAGACTATCATCTATGGATCAGTTGGAATATACGGCACCTAAGGGATTTCGATTTGGGGGCACGCGCTGATTAATTACGTCACTTCCGTTGACATGTTATTATGATTCTAATAAAAATTAGTTTCTAATTCATTGGTTCAGAATTATCTCGAGAATTACTTGTTGCAGCCATCATCTTTAAGGAACAGGATACTGAGCTGCGATATCTCTCATGATGTTTGTGAATGCTAGTCTTCTTGAAGTCCCATGTCTTTCCCTCCACATAAACTCGTCGAGGTAACTGGGAATTTGGTCTGCCACACAGCCCTTCATTCTTTTTAATTTAGTTTTACATCTATTCCAGTAAGACTCCACTGTTTGTGTGTGTGTCCCAGTGGTAGGATCTACAAACGTAACGGAATGGTTTACGGTGGAGTGCGAAGACACGTTTGGCAGTGATGCTACACGCCTATATGCTGCCCATTCATCTGAATGAATGACAGTGCCAGGAGCCACATGGGTATTGATGATGGGGAGCAATGTAGTTGCATTTCTTTATTGCACAATTTCCATGTACCCAACACCAGGAGTATGTGAAGTATCTACCAACCCAAACACCCAAATTTCCTGACTGGTGCGCCTTCCTCTGTTATTCTGTAGATGTACACTTTTTAAACTTTTCTCATGACACTATATAGTGACTTGCCTTTGGTTTGTGACGAAATAAACTTTCATCTATCTGAACAACAATTCCTGGTCCTCCAAGAATAATGGGCGATTGTAAAAGTTTGTGCTGCAAACTTCTCTTAACCACTGATATATGTCTACACCAGTACGAGTATCAATTTCGGCATCATCAATAACATCTGTTACTGGTGTATCTTTGGCCCATAATACCAGCACAAACAACCATTTCTGCAAAGATAATTTGGATTTTGAGAAGAGGCTTCCTTCTCTTATACTCTTCCTCCCTTTGCATTGCCTGCACCACCAACTGTAGCCATCAGATACGTCACTGCGGGGCTCCACACCTGTTCAGTATCTAGTGGCTATATCAGCAAGCAATTACTTAGCAAGTGGTACCTTGCACAGTTACATCGTGAAGCTAAAAGGTGGTGTTGTCTAAGAAAGTCTATGACTCTTTCATTCCCTCCAAAAAGAATTGGACCAAGTTCCAAAATAGACATTTTGAAAGTGAATTCCCGCCACTTGCGCCAATGATCACGTGATGTGTTGTCGTAATTGTTATTTACCAGTGGTTTTGTATATTGTAGCTACTATATTATAATAGATAACTAATTATTCCTTCCTAGCTAGATATAGCTATTATGTAACATTGGTGGTGAATCTGTTTAATCGAATCATGGAAGTGACGTAATTAATCAGCGCGCGCCCCCAAATCGAAATCCCTTAGGTGCCGTATATTCCAACTGATCCTCATCTACTAATGTATGGTGTTATCTATGCTGTTAGCAACACACGTAACATGGAACTCCGTTTATTCATACACATGGAGACAAATCAAAACGTCTGTTATGCTTAAAGTAGGCAAGCATTAGTACTTGCGTTTGAGTTGAGCTTTTTTGATCGCACGCATATGCATAGTTGATGAAATGGCTCCATACTATTTAAAAAAATTGCTAGTGCATTTGTAACACACATCAATTCATTCAGTAGAGCAAGGCGAATATTTTAAGCCATACTATAAAGCTATAGGACACACGAGTTGTTTGCTACGTGTGTTTTTCTTAGTGGTTGTAAACATTTTCTTAACATGGCGTCAACAGAAAATTTGCATGTCAGTAGAAAGTCGGCCATAACTTCAGAATGCTAGCTTCTACAAATTTTTAACAAACATCAATCTATTCCATATAGAACAGCGATTCTTTTAAGCTATAATAAATGGTTGTATGTTTAATACTTAGACAGTTACGTACTCTTGTAAAACAGCAAACGGAGGCTTCTTCTTGGCAGCCATTACAGCTAGCTTTTCGCAATTTCGTTCGTGAATTCCATTTAGAGGAGGCCTCAGTTGCAAGAGTGAAGGTTTGTTTAGCTTAAAATTTACATAAATCGATTCGCTGAAGCATAATGAATCCTTTAAATTTCATTAGAGCTTCATATCGAGGCAACACAGTGGTTTCATGAGGCCTGTCACGCGAAAAGTGGACCCCCCATTTTTAGTTCCCACCGGTCCAAATATATCGAAATATCTGGACCCCCCGGATAATTTATTTCAAATTTGTTGGGCCCCCCGGAACAAAAATTTCTGGGCCCCTTTGAAATATTTTATCCACCAACACACTGTGTAAAGGGGGATAATTTATTTCACCTGAAAATTTGATTCTCCAACTCTAAATCCATGTAATTATAACTACAAATAGCTATAGCTAATACGTATACACTCATGCATTTTTAAATATCTATTACAGTGAGATAAGCATGCTTTATATCATAACAATGGTTAAACAAGCCTCTGCGTAGTTCAGTTATATCACAAAGTCTTCAGTGGATGTACACTCTGGACATGAAAACTTTAACGGTGATAGCTAACACTGTCCCTGCATGGTTATATGTTGTAGTAAATCTGGTGCATCCATTTTTCACAATGGTCACATGAAATCTGTAACATATATACGTACGTAAGTCATAACATATACTGACATAAGTCATGATAATGTTGAAAAACTCAAACCAACACCATGTCTATATTATGACGTGACATCCACATAGTACATACTCATTTGGAATACTCAGGTTGTGTAAGGCTTCTATCACTGGCTCCACAATGGATGCACCTTTCACTCATCTCAGCTATAGTATAATATATAATGTAGCTACATATGAATGCATTATCCATGCAAAATAATATTACCAATCTGTGGTTAAACCATGCATGCATCATGTGTAGCTAAATGAAATATAGCAAGCTATTCATACTTAATTACTTAATTATAAGTGTTTACACACACGTTATATTGGGGGATAAACTATTTCAAGAGGTCCATATATTTCAGAAAATTGTGGATGGGGGTCCAAATATTATGGGGGTCCAAATATTCCATTACAGGCCATTTATAATTGCATGTAATCATGGCACTAACAGTGATTTAATCATACTTTTGCATGTCAGTAGAAAATAGGCCATAACTTCTATATTCCACTGAGCTTGTATATAGCTGAAACAAAAATCATTTTATTCCTTATAAAACAGCAATTATTGTAATCTAAATTGCCATGCTGGAGCTTAACCGCTTTGGTAATTACAGGCTCTTGTAATCATTTCGTTTCAAATTAAAGGCAAAATGGCATCATTTTGAAGAAGTTGGGATATCTCAGCAATAAAAAGGTCTTTTAAAAATCCCCTTGTTTAAAAAGTCTTTCCATTTGGCAGTGTTATTATAAAGCTACATTGCCACACATTAATTTAGTAATTATGAGATTATGAGATTATTATTTTTATAATATGATTATATAATATTGCCGCACACATTTCTCTAAGTAGCTACTGAACTACTGATAAGGCCATATGCTACCTATAGCCCCCATAGCTAATTAGACTGATGCCGGTCCAGATGGCCGTATGCACTATACGTAGCTATATACGTAGAATGCTTTTGAAATTTCCCATTAGCTAGGGTATAGCTAGCTGCTATGCCCCAAACTTTAGCATATTTTGCATGCCCTATGAAATTATGCTTCAGAATTAATTCAAAAGTGAGACTATTGCATCCTTTAGTGTTTCAGTAGCTACTAGCTATATAGCTCAGTAGACTGGCAAAAACATTGAGCCTGTAGGTCTATCAGTAATAGTCACGGCCAGGGAGGTGTCAGATTTCGACAATGGCTTGGGGGCAATTGCCCCTCCATGTTTCAAAATGCATAAGGCACCGGTAACGGCTAGCTCAGTGATCCCCCATTTTTACTGTGACTGGCTAAACTATACTGAACTTCTAGCTACTAAGTTAATTTTTCTTATTATCATCAAGTTGCTATTAGCTTTATTCTACTCGGCTTTCTCAGTGTGCCAGTGTACCTACTGTACCAGTGTACCTAGTGTACCATACCAGTGTACCTAGTGTACTAGTGTACCAGCGTACCTAGTGTACCAGTGTACCTAGTGTACTAGTGTACCAGCGTACCTGTACCTAGTGTACCAGTGTACCTAGTGTACCAGTGTACCTAGTGTACCAGTGTACCTACTGTACCAGTGTACCTACTGTATCAGTGTACGTACTGTACCAGTGTACCTACTGTACCAGTGTACCTAGTGTACCAGTGTACCTACTGTACCAGTGTACCTACTGTACCAGTGTACCTAGTGTACCAGTATACCTACTGTACCAGTATACCTAGTGTACCAGTGTACCTACTGTACCAGAGTACCTAACGTACCAGTGTACCTAACGTACCAGTGTACCTAGTGTACTAGTGTACCTACTGTACCAGTGTACCTAGTGTACCAGTGTACCAGCATACCTAGTGTACCAGTGTACCATTGTACCTACTGTACCAGCTAGTGTACCTAGTGTACCAGTGTACCTACTGTACCAGTGTACCTAGCGTACCAGTGTACCTAGTGTACCAGCGTACCTAGTGTACCAGTGTACCTACTGTACCAGTGTACCTAGTATACCTAATGTACCTAGTGTACCTAGTGTACCAGTGTACCTAGTATACCAGTGTACCTAGTGTACCAGTGTACCTAGTGTACCAGCGTACCTAGTGTACCATACAGTGTACCTACTGTACCAGTGTACCTAGTGTCCCAGTGTACCAACTGTACCAGTGTACCTAGTGTACCAGTGTACCTAGTGTACCAGTGTACCTAGTGTACCAGTGTACCTAGTGTACCAGTGTACCTACTGTACCAGTGTACCTAGTGTACCAGTGTACCTACTGTACCAGTGTACCTAGTGTACCAGCGTACCTAGTGTACCAATGTACCTACTGTACCAGTGTACCTACTGTACCTAGTGTACCAGTGTACCTACTGTACCAGTGCACCTAGTGTACCAGTGTACCTACTGTACCAGTGTACCTAGTGTACCAGCGTACCTAGTGTACCAGTGTACCTACTGTACCAGTGTACATAGTGTACCAGTGTACCAGCGTACCTAGTGTACCTACTGTACCAGTGTACCTAGTGTACCATTGTACCTACTATACCAGTGTACCTAGTGTACCAGTGTACCTACTGTACCAGTGTACCAGTGTACCTAGTGTACCAGTGTAGCTACCATATACAGAATATTTCATTCTTCATGGATAATTGTATTTAAATTGTATTTGCAAATATTCTACATGTATTTTGTGACTTTTATATCCAGAAACAGCCAAAAAATCATTGCCAATAAAACTATTTATTGACTATACTAGCTCAATTCTAGGCTAATCTGCTAGTAAAATAGTGAACTGTTATTCTACTTCTGCTGGCAGTAGCTATTAACACAGTAAATTTTAATGCGTTTGGACAAACTGATTCTTTGGGATCACCCACACTTAGTTTTTTGGCCATCCTTAGCACCCGCATGGGATGCTCACTTTCAAAACCTGAGGCACTCTATATTGTTAGCGATGTGCAATTGATATAACATATTTTATTGTTAAATGAATAGCTATTGCTTAGTTTCTTTGAAAGGAATTCATGACATGCTTTGTTACTTTTCTTTCAGGTGCTGACGCAGAAGAATCATACCACCATTTTTTTGATAGGCTGAATGATGTTTATGATGAGGTGGGGCTTCCCTGTGAGTGTAAAATCCACTATATCTTGTTTGCCATCAACCCAGTATAGTTCATTACTGGTGTAGTTCAACTCCATGTGGTTGGTGAACCTTTGTAAGCACGTGTACACACTAACACAACTGTTGTGACACTTCTCATAGTCATCGTTTAGTCGTACTATAACTTGTTTGTCTGATACATCCATATTCGCTGCCTCAATACGAGCGTTGCAGTACTCGTAATCATTCCAGAATATTTTCCTACACAAGTGAAGAACAATGCTATTCAGCAGCACTCAGGGGCATATAGAGGGGGGTTTCTGGGGTTTCAGGAAACCCCCTTTGACAGCACAATAACTTTTAAAATAACTTGCCTCAACAAGTATACAGTTATCAAAACTATAGGTTGCAAATACAATAATAGTATCCTTTATGCACACTGGTCTCTCACTGAGTCCCACTGTCACTCACAGTAACGAAACAATATAGGTGTGCTTTAATTAGAGTATTGTTGTAATCGATTGTGGTATTATAATAATTAGAATTTATTATGGAAAAGTCTTCTAACAAGCGACAAGTGAAGATAGATAATTTCTTTCAAACAAAGAGAAGGTGTTTATATTATACTTTTAATTAAACATCATAGCTAGCTATGTAGCTAACTAGTTGTGAATCCATGGCAGCATCTCGGCATAGTCCACTATTACTATTTTCCTTCTTACATCAGTTAGCTTAATATATGTTACTTTAGTGGCTGAAGTGCCACCAAATTCACTTTTCTGGCATGTAATTTTCAAAAATTTCCTGGGGGGGCATGCCCCCAGACCCGCCTAGAATAGAGGGTGCTTCACACAGATGTATATTGATACAGATGGAAACCTCATTATAAAAATCCTAGATATGCCCCTGAGCACTGTATTTACAAGCAAAATGTATAGTTAGAATTCATCATTTAGTCTACAAGAACTGTTACTATAGCAACATACCCTTGTTTAGGCAGTACTGCGCCTCGTGGAGAGCCTAATCCACTAGTGATCAGCGTCTTCTTGTACCTGCCATCAAGTCTTGACACTGATAGAGTGAAATTGGCAAGTCTGTATTGTTGCATTAGCTGATTATAATTCACTTGATAATCGATCCAGTAGAGATTACCACTAATCCAATCTATTGCCAATGAGTCACTCCTCGCATCACTAACAATTGTCTCTAAGTTACTGTTGTCAAATGACACCCTATGGATAAATCTTTCTGCAAGATCACTCCAGTAAACATTTGAATGGCCCCAGTAACTCCGGAAAATACGGCTTGACATTATGCTCAGCCCATATGGACAAACTCAAACTCGTCCAGCAACACTTGACAATGATTACCGTGAATATTGACGGATATTATTGATCCCCCATCAATCAGGGCATTGGTCCACAACCTTGTGGACTCCCCTGTTGTAAGACACATAGCATCAAATTAAAACAATCAAACATTAAGCACCCATGAACAAGACAAATACAAGCACCATCTACTATATGTAATCGTCACAAATAAGCACCACCTAATGCAAGGTCGTAGGAAGCGGTAAGGCTGGTCTGGTAAGGCTGGTCTGGTAAGGCTATGGCCTTACCAGTTTTTTTTCATTGAAAGTTATAATCTGCATAACAATATCAGTATTGATTTTAATAAAATATATATAGTTTATCCTCGAGTTTACCTAAGAAAAGAGTGTAATAAATAGTTTTTAAAAATAATATGCACTTTGGACGCTACTGTATTCTAATTGTTTCATCCAATTTTTCTTCACTGTGTAAGTTCTACTTAAAGATATATAGACTAGCTAATGTAGTTTACCTAGACTAGCTAATATAGTTTACCTAAATATAAGAAAAGTTAGAAAACAGTATAATATAATAAAATGAAAGTGTACTTAGACACTATTGTATCCTAATTGTTTCGGACAGTTGTTTTTTTGCAACTTGCTTTGGTTGTACTTTTGTGGGTAAAATTTTTGATGGAGGTTTTATAATGGCCTTACCAGTCTAAATTTGCTTCCTACGGGCCTGTAATGCATGCTCCTATCAGTAATAAGCAATTCTTAACAATGTGCACCATCATTAATAAGCACTAGAGCAATCATAATAATAATTCACCTTGGTAGTCAATGACCAGGTCCCTAGGATTACCAGCTTCATCACTGTTCACTATAGTGGTCAGGTCTGATCCGTCCAGTTCAGCTCTCATAATGACAACACTTGTAGGGCTTCCGGTACCACTACCCTTCTGCCAGTCAGCAAAGAACAAATACCTGTGGAATGGAGTATACAAGATGGAGCACATGGAATGGGGAACAATTATACAAAATGGAATGAAATGGAATGTAATATACAGGATGGAATGAGTATGTCAGTATTCCTTATTACAGGAGGGTATATATTCACAATTGATAGGTTTATTCATTCACACACAGCTGCAGTCAATACAACCACACTTATACAGTTGCTCATAACATTGTCTTACTTGTTCTTTAAATTCAACTGAGTTGACATGTTGGCTGTTTGCAAATAGCCTCTGAAATGAAACTGCAGGTACAAACAGCAAATCCACATGTCAATAACTACTTTGTCCAGAGTTAACCCTTGTGAGCTGTGACCTTGTTAACCCTTGTGAGATTGGTCACGTACTATCATAATCAACCAAATTACTGACGTGGTGTTGTGCGCCCGACTGTTTTGAGGTTGCCAAGGTCTGGGGGCCAGCAACAAAGAGAAATCGCCTACGAGATTTTAAAATCTTTGGGATTTACAGAGATTTACAGATTTTTGAAGATTTACAATTATGAAGATTTTTTGAGATTTTTAGAGGTTTTTAGAGAGTTATGAGAGATTTATGGAGATTTTTAGATTTATGAAGATTTTTAGAGATCTATAAAGATTTATTTGAGATTTTTGATGATTATTCATATGATTTGTTTAGATCACATGATGTCACGTGACATTGATATGACAAAAAATATCGTCACGTGAGCTTTAATATATGGAGTTTTAAGATACAATTACGGAATCGCAGCACTTCAAGATTTAAGATTTACAAAGATTTATACAGCCGCCTACGAGATTTATGGCTTGTTGCGGGCCCCTCGCCAAGGTCACTACCTGTATTTTGTTCGAGGTTTTGTTATATAATGACCCAGCCAACTGAAGTTGAGCCCGTTGAAATGACGGCGCGTCTTCATGATCAGGTCAGTAAGTGCTTTATTTTATTGAAACTACACTGTAATTTTTGACTACAGCTGGAGGAAGGTGGTGTTTGTCGTGGATCCATTCAGGCTGCACCACTGTATGGGACTTTTAAATCCCTCCGGAGGCCTTCAGATCAGGATTCAACCTGAATTAAGTATTGGTACGTATAGCCACTAGTCATTCTATTACGCTTTGCCATTTAGCCCCGGTGTCTTACGTTAGGTTAATTGATAATTTATACTCCGACTTGCTGTAGGGTTAGGGTTTTTATAAAGTACTGTACAAAGAATCTATAGAGACTGATAGGCCATCTGGAATGGCTTTAAATTTGCCGCCATTTCCTGTAATAAAATGGCCAAGGCTAGGATATATCAGCGATCAAAGGTGAGCGTTAAAAGTTGTTCTAGGTAGTAATAGCGCCATTTTACGAGACTGTGGTACCCGTTATTCCTGAAGTTTTAAAATTATAGCCTTACTCTTGTGTTGTACGTATAAGATATATAGTTTTACTAAATAATCCCAGTTTGATACGTGTAGTGAGTTTTATCTATAAGAATATATGAATATATCATCAGTGAGGTTAAGAATTTATGGTTTATCTGTTTGCATAGATGATGTGGCACATATTCGTGATGCTATAATGGACATGATGGCTGATGAAAGCTACCATCTGTCATCAGAAGCCAACCAGATATGCTTATGCTTAAGTATGGCTAAAGCAGTATCAGTAGAACTGCAATCTCCATCAGAATTGGCTGGTCAACCAACTTCAGCAGATAGTTGACCAATCGTTTGCAAGTACCACATCTCGACTCAACAGAGAGAAGCTATGGATGTGTTTTTTATCAAATGCAAGTATTCAAGTCATTCCAAGATAAATGAAATGATTATTTGCAGTTACTACAACTGACAAGCAAGGCTATATTTTTTCAGAACTGTACTAGTATTCTCTATGATGACAATATCATAAAGATGAAGTTTCCCGTCCCTGATAATACTGAGCCACTAGCAGATGCATTTAATTTTGAGGAAGAAAATGCAATCTGTTATGTGGGAGGATATGTCACAGTCAGTCAGATAAAGAAATTGTAGCAGGATTGAATCAATTAACAGATAACAATGCAGAAATAAATAAAAGGAACATCTACTACTTGGGTACAAGAGGTGAACAGAGGTGGGCTAACAATGATCACAGATATGCATTAATGTCTATTGAAGCTAGCATCAAGTCAAAGTTGAGAGTAAACAAGGCTCACAAAATGGACGATCAAACAAGGCTTCAGATACAAAATGAATTATTTTGTGACAGTGATGTCCAGTTTAGTTGGTGCCTAACTGGCATGAATGTGAAGATTGATGATGAAACAGCTGAGGAAATACTAGAATTATGCATTAATCAATGGATAACAGTGAGGGAGAATTCCTTTGCAAACTCCATAGTAGAATTTTATAAACAACAAAGTAAAAAGGGTACAGAGAAGGCTAAATCATTGTGGAAAACCTTAAATTAGATAAGTGCAAGTGTACAATTTTTAATTCTGTGATTTAGCAGTGATTAAGTTTCTTAGTAAAACACATTATACAATGTTGAGAAATTACAAATAAGGAATACGTATGTGTCAAACAGAAGCAAAGCGCTTCTGCTTCCTTTTCCTAAGTGGGAGGTGTTTTGTATCCTCTATCGATTGCTTAACACTGGTGCTTTTGCAGCAATTGCTCTGGACATCGTCAAACCACCAATCTGAGAGTGTCACTGTTTTTAGCGAACTGTAATACGGTTGGATTATCATTAGTCGCTCCTGCCTGCCGCTGCATGCCAAAATACTTTTCCAGTGGATCTTGGCATAATGGCATAGAATAAAAATGGAAGCTTATGCACACCATGCTTGATCCTTAAAAACGCATTTGAAAGTAGCAAGAAATCAGCTTGAATAGTAACGCTGTATAAAAAATGGTATCTGCAAAAAAATTGGTATCGTAATTAAGTGCACCCTGATCTAGGCACAATGCAAATTTGGCATTATTTCGAGTTCGTGTAATAAAATGGCGGATGATTCTAGAAAGCGTGTAAGGCACAACAGCGCTGAGGCAGAAGATGTGTGTGAAGTTTTACAAGAAGAGCAAGGAAGTTTTGTTTCTAGTGAGGAGCTATCTGAGGAAGATACATCTTACTGTGAAGATTTCAGCGCTTCCACTAGTGCAATAGAAACGGCCAGCAGTTCATCCTCTACAAGAAAAGATAGAATGGCCATGAGAAAGCGACGATATCTTTCAGGAAGTTCTCGAAAGCCTTACAGAGTATCAAGCAAATTACAAAAGGCACTCTGTGATAACGAACAAGGTTCGTCAAGCAACCAAGCCATGGCCTGCCACTTAGAACCAAGTGAATGGAATGAAAATGTTTGTAAGAGCTGTGCTCCAGTACTACAAAAATACGCCGACACATTTAGAGATATGAAAAGGCAAGGAAGCGAGTTGAAAAGGAGGAAGCTTATAAATCCTCACCCCAAAAGGCCAAGTACAGTGCAGTATAGAGATTTGGTGAAACAAAATGAATGGATAAGGAATAATATATTTGATGCCACAGGTAACTATTTGTTTTGTTGTTGCTGCGTTCATTATGGTCCAGGAATTTCTTTTCAACGATTGTCCAGGCAGAGAAAAGTTAAAAGAAAGCAATTCAGTGAACCACTTAGATATTTTACTAAATTAGAAGTAATATCCCAAAATTTGGGTAAGTTTGTAGTAATGCCATAGGTTGTAATGTGTCTTTCATGGCATGGTGGAAGCTCCTTGATAATTTAAGCACTGTAACTATTCAGTATCCACATGAACGTCATGGAATAATAGGAAGTATATCACATGCTGCTAAGGTTGATGCAAAGCAAGACTTTTTGAATTTTGTAGATATTAACTCACAGCCAAATGGACGTAGTGCTGAAAGCTCTTCAGCTACTCATTATTTCCTACCTAAATTTCGAACAATCCAAACTCCTAAAGCTGGTGTAAGTAATTTTGAGTTGAGAGTGAAGCAATCGTTGGTTGGCGAATTTAATCGTGCACAAACAGAACAACAAAAGTCTATCATATCAAATTACTCAGCATCTGTGTGGCTAAAAAAGGAAAGACCAAAACATGCCATATATCCACACAAATTGGATTACTGTGATACTTGTGCCAAACAAAATGAGCTACTACGATCAAAACAGACCATCCTGAACCGCATTCGTCAGACTGGTTCAGCCGAAGAGGAGCAACAAAAAAACTATCAAAGAAGAAATTGCCCAGATTAACGAACAGTCAAAAACTCATTGAGAGCAGGCACAACAATCACATGATTATTACAAAGAGGTAACAAGCCGATGCCATGAAGAATGGAAAGAAATTTGTAGACTGGAGACCAAACAAAATAGAAGTGATGATGAAACTCAGACACTGGAGACGCTTCGTCATAGCTTTACAGCTGTTCTTAGTTGTGACTTTCAAATGCAGAAACTTATTCCATATTGGGGACTTTCTCCACAGCCTGGCAGCACATACTACTTTCAGAAACTATCACATGACATTTTTGGGATTGTAGATCATCGAGAAAATCAATCAATGTTGTACATTTTTGATGAAACAGTTGGTCCTAAAAACACAGATCATACTATATCACTGTTGATGGACTATGTTAGGAACAGTACTGCTTTCCCATCTTGGATTAAGCGTCTACATATTTTTCTCGACAACACAGGGAGCACCAATAAAATGCTTATTTTATGGGATGGGGAATGGAAATAATACAGCAAAAATGTGTAGATTATTTACGCTTTTCATTTCTTGTGGCTGGTCACACGAAATTTGATGTTGATTGAGTGTTTTCAGTTACTGCAAAGGCGTTTAACTCTTCTGATGTCTTCAACACCACTGAATTTGTTAATGTAATATCTCAACCTAATCTGGTAACAGCCAAACAAGTGTAATCTACAATTGGCGAGATAAGATCTCTGCAAGTTACCTGGTATTCGTGAACTTCATGACTTCATCATGGTAAGATCTCCAGATACTGAAACTGCTACTGTTAGTACGCAAAGGGTGTTATGGTGGAACATCTAAAAAGTCACCATTAAAGCTTAATTCAGGCTTCACTGCAAATATCAATGTTTTTCCCTTGGAAAGTGATTGCTATGATCAATTGAATAAAACACGTGAACTCACTGCAGCCAAATTAACTCATTTAACTCAGCCAAATTAACTCATTTAACTCAAATGTGTCAAAATTGTATTCCTGAAGAAAGGTGGTTGGAGTGTGTTACAAACACTAACTCAAACTAAAGTGGTATTATGCTATTTGCAATGTGTATGTAATGCATAGGTCATGCTTCCGTTTTTACTCTATGTAAAATAGCTCTCATTTACAGTAGTATTTAAAGGGTGAAAACTATAACAGTGACACTGAAAATTGCATGAATGCTTTATTAGAATGTGAAGACTTGAATGCAAAGAAAAATGATAATAGTCAGTGTGTGCATAATCTTCCATTTTTATTCTATGCCATCACATATTCGATTGCTCAAGAAACAAGAAACTTGTGGTACAGTATCTTGAAAATGGTGTCCACAGCTCTAAAAATGTGGAAACTACATGTATGTATATTATAAGGTACATACGTAAAACACACACAGTCTACCTGATCGTGTGATACCACCACGAGTCTCTCTTGACAACAGCATTAAATCACATTGTTTCTTGGTAAACCCTTCTCTTGCTCTGGCATGTGCAGTTGTCTTCCAAGTCTCAAAGTAAGGTAGCGACATCACGAAGAAACTATGTATTATACTTAAATACAGTAACTAAAATATCACTTACAGGAAGTCGGAAATCTTTTGAATTTCGGTATGGTTGAACGAAATTCCGCTTCAGTTTTCCTCAAGACAAGGAGGACACATTCATACAATCAAAAAATTTGTCCACCATCTCAGGTTTCACTCATCACCTAAATATGAAAAATAGGTAGCTAAGCACTAGTCATAAATTAATCACCTGAGCAGCAAGATCCACTCGCATTTTGGAAAAAGATGTTAAGTGAATGTGCTCGTACTTCAACTTGGCAGTGAGTGATAGGCCAGGTGCTGTAGTGACTTTTCGGGTGTTCCTTGAATATAAATCCTCAACATGCTTCCACCTGATGTTGCTCCCATTATACTAAGATGGCCCAAATTGACAAAAATCAATTACGCACACACACATAAATACACACACAAACATCCTACAATATAACAAAGTAACTATCCATACCACATTTAGCACTTACCCACAGATTTCTAATAGGATTCTGAAAACAATTTCGAAGTGTTTTAAGCAGATGAGGAGGGTCTGTGAAAAATAGTATGTCTTCTGCTTCATCGGCAAAAGGATTTAAGGCCTTATAAATAATTTTCTCCTTTGGATCCTCTGGCAAATGATGCATCTGGAACAGTCTTCTGTTAGGACTGCCTCCATCACATGTCACTCCTAGTATGCAACACCCAGTCCGAGTTAGCCTCTCAATCACCTTCGACAGAAGGGGAAACATATCAGCACCCCTCAATGATGATGCAGCAAATTGTGCATAAGGCAATGCTGTATTGGTAAATAAACTCTTAAACATAAAAACAATCATAGTCTTTGCAGCAACGATGCATTGTTCTTCAAAGATGCTTCAAATTCATCTAGCTGGTTGTTAATTTCTCCTAAGTCTGTGCAGCCAAACAATCCACCAGTGGACTTCTCAAAGACAAGGCCCTGTTTCACATACATCTCATCGAATAAAACCACACCATATTTTGCCAAGTCATCTTTCTGTTTCAATATATCAAACAACTGTCTGTCTGCTTCGATTGAGAAGCCAATCTTGGTGTTCTCTAGATGCTTATAATCTCGTAGTGTACGAGAAGAAGGAAGATTAATAACTCCAGAATTGCGGATGGTCTCATATGCTTTACTGGATAGGTGTTGTAAGTATAGACACCACTTGATCACCAACGGATGCCATCGTCTTCCTTTGCTGCTTGACACTGTTGCTGACTTCATCTGCTGAGACCAAAATATTCCCAAAAATGAGTCTTCTCCATGCCTTTGCAACACTTTATCAGTGTGATCTAACTAAATCATTATGCACTGGCTCATCAATGCTAACACTTTCACACTCTATATGTTGATTAATCCTGTCCTTCAGTCTATCCAATTCCTTCTTCTGTAAGGACACGACATGATGAAGTTCGTTAACCGTGCTAGCTTCTCTGGAGTGCTACAAAATCTGTAATTTGTGTGACTGTGACTGCTTGACCTACCAGGGCTTACTAAATCCAATTTCTTAGTGGCCATAGATATAGCACTATTTAAACTGTGCTGCTGGTATTGGTTACAGTGTTGGCACTTGTTAGTTATTTGGCGGGAGTCACAAAGCCACAAACAAGAAACGTGTCTAATGGTCATATCTTGATAGTCATAGTAAGCAACCAACTTCTTCCCTACAAGGAAATGAAAAGCTACATTACAAATTGTCATTGATTGAATGCAAGCTTACCAGAGTGATCAAAAAACCTTCCTTTGTACATTGTAACAAGCTGATCAAATTTCGGATCATTGATTCCATCGCAATGCTTTGCAAAATCTATTTCATCTGTGACTTTCTTGACATCATCTATTGTCTTGATGTGCAGGGGTAACTGCATAAGTACAGGATGATTCTTCCAATCTAGTATACCTTGAGGTATTCGCAAAAGCCATTCACAATTGACTAATATTTCAACAATATAACTGATAACGGGTGACCCTGTCCTGTTTGTCTTAGTCGTACAAGCTGGAGTATATGATGTTGCTTTGTTGGCAAAACAAACCATTCACCAAGCAACTCTGAACTCTAAAGCAAGCTGCAAATGTTGCAGTGCTTCAAAATGTACAGAACCAGGACCTTGCTCTGTATCCATACCGATGGTATCAAAATTGATGTCAGACATATCAGGCACATTCTTTGAAAAAGTCCAGTTTAAAGGCTCTGGATAAGTAAACATATCTGATTGCTCAGTATCACTGATGGTAGCATCTGAGATTCATCTACATTAGGGCCATCAAAGGATGTTGAATCATCAAACAAACTACACAATGCAACAGGTGCCTCAATTTCATGGCTGCTGTTTACTATTCATCATTACTCTCCTTGCATTCAATATCCCTCATCTCATCACAATCATTGTTTCCAAGCTCCATCTCATATTCACTATCCCCCATGTCAGGCTGTCTGTCATATTCAGTATTCACCATCTCGTGGTGTCCATCAGATTTAACATTCCCTACCTCCAGCTGCTCATCATATTGAGATTCACTAAACTGTCCATCACATTCTGCATCCTTTGTCTTCCTCATTCTTTCCATATCCATGGCAGCATCACTTGACTCACTGACACAGCTGTTGGGTGCAAAATGCCATAAACACGCTGTATTAAACGAGTTTTCTTAAGTAGCTTTTCTTCTTTTCTCTGTTTCAATGTTTGGCGCTCATTGCACCTTCGTTTTCTGACTGTCATATACTGTCTTCGACCCATCTTAAGCCTAAATGGTTAAAACAGTGAATATACAAAGGTTTACAGATGAGGATAGCTGTTATCAGTCCTTGTCATTGGCTGAAAAATCACCCATATACAGGAATACCATTGAATTTAAAGAAAACAACAATGTTGAGGTGAATGTTTATAATTTATGTTCAATACAATCTCTCCAAGTTGCAACGACATTATCACAACGGTTGGGAATTTATCAGTACCACAAACCTTGGCAAATATTTAAAACGCTCGCCAGGAGTTGAATTTAAATATAATTATCGTGTAACATGTATGCAAAACCACATTGACGTACCATAAACCCTCTTCGCAAAAAAGTCTTCTTAAAACTGCTTTCCTTGACAGTCAGCTTCTCTGAAGTGTCCTCGTATCAACTCGTGCACTTTAACTTCCTGTAATCTATTCCGTATACGAAGACAAAAGTGTTAATAGTCTGTAGGTGAGGAGTTCCCGTGAGCGCGTGTTGACAGTAAATCTTTTACATGGAATATTTTATTCAATAAACTGGATAAAATTGTTAGATATAATGTTATAAACAGTATTCTACAGTCAAATTTTGGGTTTCTGTCCAGGATCGCCTTGAAAACTTGAAAATTCCTTGTTGATGACTGTAGTGACTGACATTATTATTGTAATGCATGTTTATGTACACATGCGCAGTAATTGTAAGCATTAATTAGAATACATGATTCTTAGTACGTGCACGTGTGTGTAGTTATATCCGCTTGATCATTGCTATAATCAGTCCGGTTATTACATCTGGCGACGAGGATGGCTACAGTCGGAAAGATTGGCGAGTTTCAACCAGCTGTGGAAGAATGGCCGCAATATGTGGAGCGGTTAGAGTTTTTCTTTGCCGCCAACGGGATCACTTCGGAAGAGAAGCAGCGTGCTACCTTTCTAACAGTCATTGGACCATCCGTGTACAAGTTGCTTCGTAGTATTTTAGCTCCAGCTAAGCCAGCCGATAAAACCTTCGAGGAACTAGTAGCAGTGTTGACGGCCCATTACAGCCCCAAGCCGTCCAAAATCGTGTCTCGTTACAAGTTCTACAGCCGCAGTAGGAAACCAGGAGAGTCAGTTAACACATTTATCTCAGAAATCAGAGATTTGGCGCGCTTTTGTAACTTTGGACAAACGCTTAACGCTATGATCCGAGACCGCCTTGTGTGCGGGATTAATGATGATCAAATTCAAAAACATCTGTTGTCAGAGGGTGATCAGTTAACCTTAAGCAAAGCAGCAACGCTAGCTCAATCCATGGAGGCAGCTACTAAAGATTTGCAACTATTGCAACCACAGAGCGTTCAGCCCGTGCAGTGGGTGAAGGAAAAGCAAGGGACAAGAAACATGCCTTGCTATCGTTGTACCAAGCTAGGACACTCACCAGCAAACTGCCGCTTCAAGACGGCAAGGTGCCACAATTGCCAAAAGTTGGGGCATATACGAAAGGCCTGCACAGCTCAAAGATCCACCAGAGAAGTGCGACAAGTGACACACGACGAATTGACACAAGAAGATGATGCCTCTGACAATGAGAACGCCGAGTACAATTTGTTTACTCTTGCTTCAGCATCGAATAGGCCGTTCCAAGTAATAGTTACAGTTGACAAGCAGCAGCTCATGATGGAAATAGACACAGGAGCAGCTGTCTCCTTAGTGTCAGAAGAAACATATCGGAAGATGTGGCCTAACAAACCACTGCAACAAACAACAATGGTCTTGAAGACGTATTCTGGTGAGCAACTGCAATTGTGTGGTAGTATGGAAGTAGATGTTGTCTACGGTTCACAGCACTGTCCTCTGCCCTTGGTGGTTACAAAGGGAAATGGACCTAGCCTATTGGGGAGGGACTGGTTAAGGCAACTGGAGCTTGACTGGAATCACATCAATAGTCTCCAGGGGGAAACACTAGAGGGAATTTTAGATCAACACAAAGATGTCTTCTGTGAGGGCCTGGGAACTCTAAAAGATTACAGCGCAAAAATTCATGTTGACCCAGCAGTCAGGCCCAAGTTTTTCAAAGCACGCCCCATCCCTTATGCATACAAATTAAAAGTTGAAGAGGAGTTGGACAAGTTAACCAAACTGGGAATCATTGAACCAATTCAATTTGCCGAGTGGGCTGCCCCGATTGTGGCTGTGCTCAAAAGTGACAAAAAGAGTATCCGCATATGTGGTGACTTTAAAGTAACAGTCAATAGTGCTTCCAAAGTCGACAGATACCCAATTCCAAAAATTGATGATTTGTTTGCCACCTTGGGAGGTGGTCAGAAGTTTACGAAGTTAGATATGAGTCAGGCTTACATGCAGATACCACTCAGTGAAGATAGCAAGCAGTATGTTGTTATTAATACTCATAGGGGGCTGTTCCGTTACAACAGACTCCCCTTCGGAATTGCGTCGGCCCCAGGAATTTTCCAACGGGTTATGGAAGGTGTTTTGAAAGATATTCCGGGGGTAGTTGTATATCTCGACGATATCCTGATCACAGGGCAGACTGATGCTGACCATCTGAAGTCCTTACAAGAAACACTATCAAGGCTGGAGAGGGCAGGACTAAAGTTGCAAAGGAAGAAGTGCAGTTTCATGGGCTTTTCAGTGGCTTATTTGGGCTATCGAATAGATAAGGAAGGATTACACCCATTGGCAGATAAGGTGAAAGCTGTAAAGGAAGCCCCCAACCTAGGAATGTCACGGAACTCAAATCCTTTTTGGGATTGTTGACATATTACGGGAAGTTCTTACCCCACCTACCCTCAGTTTTGGCCCCCTTGTATGAACTCCTCCGGCAGAATATGTCATGGCATTGGGGACCGCGACAAGAAGACGCTTTCAAAAAAGCAAAAGAGTTGCTGACATCATCCCAAGTTCTTGTACATTTTGACCCCAAGCTAAATCTGATTCTTGCCTGTGACGCCTCATCATATGGGGTCGGAGCTGTGTTAGCTCACAGGATGTCGGATGGTATGGAGAAACCGATAGCGTTTGTGTCAAGGACACTCACAGAAGCTGAACGAAGGTATGCACAGATAGAGAGAGAGGGGTTAGCTTGTGTTTTTGGGGTAACAAAGTTTCATGCATACTTATATGGTCGTCATTTTACCTTAATCACTGATCATAAACCTCTCACCTCTCTTTTTAGTGAACACAGGGGAGTTCCGGCACAAGCATCCGCAAGAATACAATGCTGGGCATTGACCTTGGCCTGTTACGAATATACCTTGGAAGCCAGACCCACCACTAAGCATGGGAATGCCGATGCCATGAGTCGTCTCCCATTGAAGGTCACGCCGCGGGACACACCTCAGCCACCAGAATTTGTACTATTGTTAGACACTCTATCAGGAGCTCCGGTAACATGCTCGCAAATTCAGAGATGGACCAGACAGGACCCAGTGTTAGCCTGGGTATTGAGATATACTCAGCTGGGATGGCCGCAGCAATGTCCTGAGGAAAAGTTGAAGCCATTTTGGTCCAGGAAAACCGAACTTGCACTACTGGATGGTTGTATTTTATGGGGCTCACGAGTAGTGGTTCCAGAAGCTGGACGCTCTCAGTTGCTTGAGGAGTTACATGATGGACACCCTGGGATATCACGGATGAAGGCTCTAGCTCGTACAATTGTATGGTGGCCAGGTATAGATCAAGATGTTGAAGACACAGTCAACCAATGTAGTGCTTGTCAGCTAGTTCGGCCAGCCCCTCCAGTAGCACCCCCACAACCCTGGACTTGGCCAGCTCGACCGTGGTCTCGCCTTCATGTGGACTATGCGGGCTCATTCCTTGGTCACATGTTTCTGGTCATCATTGATGCCCACTCTAAATGGATAGAGGCTATACCTCTGCCTGCAGCAACTACTCGGCTAACTATCCAACAGTTGCGAACAATCTTTGCTCGGTTTGGCATTCCAGATACCGTGGTAACTGATAATGGGGCATGCTTTGTTAGTAGTGAATTTGAACAGTTTCTTTTAGAGAATGGCATCTGTCATCAGAAATCTCCACCTTACCATCCGGCCAGTAATGGTCTAGCTGAAAGGGCTGTACAAATTCTCAAGCAGGGGCTCAAAAAGATCAGGAACGGGACCATTGAAGAAAGATTATCTAAGCTACTCTTTAATTACAGGATCACCCCACAGAGTACTACTGGGATCTCCCCAGCTAAGTTGCTATTTGGCCGTAACCTCAGATCACGCTTGGACCGGGTAAAACCAGACACGAGCAGGAAAGTGGAGTACAAGCAGCAATTACAAAAGTTTTCCCATGACAGCCATGCCTCCAATCGGTTTTTTGTGGAAGGGGAAGAAGTATATGCTCGGAATTTCAGACACAGTCCTCCCTGGGTAGCTGGGAAAATAATCAAGGCCACTGGGTTGTCATTCAAGATAAAATTAAGGGATGGAAGAATCATCCGTCGTCATCAAGATCACATCCGTAAACTCAAGGACACCAATGCACCAGTGGGCCTCAGATGGGTTTGCAGACACGCTAGACTTGGATCGCACCAATACGCCCAATGAAAGCCTTCCAGCAGTAGAGCCAGATCCACCCAGGAGAAACCCGCCAAGAGACCGCCATCCCCCCCACCGTTACTGTCCTGATGATTACCGCTCCTGAAAGCCAAGGGAGGAAGAGTGTAGTGACTGACATTATTATTGTAATGCATGTTTATGTACACATGCGCAGTAATTGTAAGCATTAATTAGAATACATGATTCTTAGTACGTGCACGTGTGTGTAGTTGTATCCGCTTGATCATTGCTATAATCAGTCCGGTTATTACAATGACATCACAGTTTCCAATCCCGTGAGTGATTAAGTATCTGTGATGTAAGGGATAACAGAAAAAATTTGCATGTGAAAGTATTTGTGAATTTTTGCAATTTGCAGTTTGACCGCATGTGTAAGTTAAACCACTGTTAAACAACTGCTATTCAGTGTATTGTGATAGTAATGACATCACGAGTAAGTCATGTGAGCAAAGACTTATCACTAAGGGGCACATAGCAACGCAATTATTTTGTTTAAACCAGCTTTATACTCCAGTACTTTTGTGATAAAACTTTTTAAAAGTAGTATGAAGTTGTTATAAGCCGAAATTCTTACTGTAACACTATAGGCTAGTCTTGTATTATAAGCTCCGCAATCCGCACAGCATGCCCACTTTCAAAACTGAAGCGCTCCGTCTTGTTAGTAATGTACAGCTGTTCAAACGGCTTTTACTATGGAATGAACGGCTAACACTGCATTACCTTGTTCTTATTCGGTAGTAACTCACGACGCGCTTCGTTACTAAGGCCCCCCATCAGTAATATCGATGGCAAGTGTCATAGAAAAGCAGTAGATTGGTTATTCAGGCTTCATTTCATGTGAATAGTTTTTAATAGCTTG
This sequence comes from Spongia lamella, assembly GCA_963930835.1. Lineage (NCBI taxonomy): Eukaryota > Metazoa > Porifera > Demospongiae > Dictyoceratida > Spongiidae > Spongia > Spongia lamella. Next base: position 22,106,411 of record OZ005746.1, on the reverse strand, counting down.
GGGGCGGACACACACACACACATACCAACGGTTTCAAGAAACCAGGCGCGCGCCTGGTTTAAAAATCATGACCACTAAAACCAGCATGAGACTTGGCAATAATATCAAGCTGAAAAATCACGACCACAAAAACCAGCAATAATGGTTTCAATTTAATAGTAATAATGCCATTTTGAGAAAAGCAGGAATCACATGAGAAACCTACACCACTGTCAACAGGGACTAAGTGTTGTAATCACGAATATTTAAGCTCTGCCACCTTCCATAGCACATGTATGCACCATGTTGCTCTCTGGATAATTGTTAACTCCAGGCACTATAATAATTCTATATATATACTTAAATGAAAACAGGGAGGCTGAGCAGGGGGCAGTCACCCCTCCAAAAATTGTCCAGTATGCACAACTAACAAGTTTTAGGTGTCATTATTATCTTTTTAAGTGTGTGTTAAAGTTTACCATCTCAATTTGAAAGCTGTCTGAGCCACTCCTGTAAAAATTTTATTTTGAAGTCATGTAACAGAAGGTTTAACTTTATGAAACCATAATTATTGTTATCATTGTGCCTTCCCTTAAGTGGTTAACACATCTCTCTGCTATTGATTAAAATTCAGTATCCTGTGCATACAGTAAACTCTTGATAAACATAGGAAATAGTGGCCTAATATAAAACGCGGACTGGACTCATGGACTGGACTGGGAATCTTTTAGATAGCTTCACGTGACAAGACCTCATGTGCTTTTTCAAGATGGTGGACAGGAACCCTGATAGATTAACAGAAGCCACGGAGGATGAAGGCAAGTCAAATGCTAGCTAGTAAATTCAGTGCCACGGGGCTTATAATCTCTAATCGATAATGCCCTGTGTGAAAAGAGGTCTGGCCACATGAGACTAGATTAGCACTCTTCAGATGGGGGCCTTTGCACCCGCATATACCTTATTCCATTTAAACGTTTCAATATGAATGGCTCTGAAACACCACTACTAGTTGATACAGATACAGCATCACTACAGCATAGCTAGTGCTTCCATCTATCACACCTGGGAAACTGGATGGTTCAGCATACAAGTAAGGATCACATGGGCGGCAGAAGGGGGGCTAGGGGTGCTAGAGCACCCCCAACTTTTATCAGAGGGGTGCTTAGCACCCCTATTCTAGACTAATTATTACGTCACGGAGATCACGTGACTTTGTTTTAATTAATGCGCTCTGCACGTTTATCATGGCTAAGCGACGAAGCACCGAGAGGACACTGGATGATTGGCTAAATGGGCCTGTCAGCCAAAGAATTAGGACAGTTAGCGATAATTCTACAAGTGACAATGTCGAAGACAAAGACCAAGAACCTCGTCCGAGTCATTCTCAAGAACCATGCACGATAGTTATAAGTAGTTCCGATGATGGAGAAACTGACGACGAAATTGAAGGTGACAGTTGCCCAGAAACGGATTGTTCTGAAAGCGAAACGTTATTTACACCCAGTGCTAGGAGTTCACCGGCCGTCCCAGTTCCTATTGAAGAGTTGGACGATTCAATAACTGTGCAAGATTGCCACGGAACATGTTGCAAGGTTGATATGAACTCTGCTTTCCAGCCGCAGGACAAAGAAACTCTTGGTAGCTTTGCCAAAGGTGGAAGAAATTTTATGTGCAAATGGTACAAAGTCCATCCTTGGTTAACTGTTTGTGAAGAAAGAAAAAAGCCTTCTGCTTTTATTGTAAGTATGCTACAAATCATGGATTGCTAACATTTAGCAAAAAAGCAGAAAATACGTTTTCAACAGGTGGTTTCAACAATTGGCGAAAAGCACTTAAAAAGTTTGCCAACCATGAAGCTTCTGATGCTCATAGAAAGGCTGTAATGAAATGGAAAATTATTCAGCAGCCATCCATTGATGTGCAGTTTAATTCACAAATGAGCAGGGTTTGTTGAAGCAGCTTCGTGCTCTCCAATACCTTCTTCGCCAAGGAATTGCCATTAGAGGGCATACTGAAGTTGAGGATAATTTATATCAGCTCTTGAAGGTATGGGCAAATGACAACAGTGATATAACACATTGGTTATCTGAAAGAAAATATATGTCACATGACATTGTTACAGAGCAGATTACTTTAATGGGTAATACATTATTACGCTCACTATTACAGAATATAAAACAAAGTTCTCCAGCCTGGTACGCAATTATGGGTGATGAGGCTTCAGATATTGCAAACAGAGAACAACTAAACATTTCTATTAGATGGGTGAACGAATCCTATGAAATTAGTGAAGATCCAGTTGGATTGTTTTGCCTCACCAACACTACTGCTGATGCCATTTGTGATGCTATTAAAGATATTCTTATTCGCTGCAGCCTTCCTCTGTCCCTTTGTAGAGGCCAAGCGTATGACGGAGCATCAAATATGCAGGGATGTAGAAAAGGTGTTGCTACTCAAATTAAACGTGAAAGCCCATCTGCACTTTCAGTGCATTGTTTTGCTCATAGGCTTAATCTATGTTTGCAGGATGTAGGTAAGCAACTTGTATTTTTGCGAGATGCTCTGGAGGTTGTTAGGGAGATTGCTAAATTAATAAAATTTTCACCTAAAAGAGTTAGCCTCTTTTCACAAGTACTAGCGCAACCTGATAACACAGGAGTTACTATCAAACCTCTTTGTCTGACTCATTGGACTGCCAGACATGTAGCAATTGAAGCTGTTCTTAAAGATTATAAAATTTTACTGGAAACATTGGAGGAGATTAATCAGACAACTCATGATGAGTATGGTATGAAAGCAGGTGGGATCCTAGAAACTTTGTTAAAATTCCAAACATTATTTGGTCTTCAATTAGCGTACATTCTTTTTGGTGCCTCTGTATCATTATCACGAGGCTTACAAGCAAAGGACCTTTCATTGCAAGAAGCTTTATCAGCTGTCAATCTTGCTAAATCTTTCTATGAAAGACAAAGAAATGACCAAGCTTTCAAGAGTTGCTATGATAAAGCTGTTCGTACAGCTCAAGAATTACAAATAGAGGAACCAAAACTACTGGTATAGAAGAGCTCCTAGGAGACTAGACCAAGGGAACAGACCCCATCAATTTGCAACACCAATGGAGTACTTCCGCCAACAATATAATGAAGCTTGTGACTTGCTCATCGGTGAATTGAATGACAGATTTGAACAGTGAAATTTGTTGCCACCTGTGCTGGCATTGGAAAGTGTTTTACTGAATGCAGCTAATGGCTTGAATTACCAAGATCAGCTAACAGTTGTCCAACAATCTTGTTACAAAGATGATTTCAATTTCAGTCGATTGGAGTCTCAACTTGGTCCATCTGTAAGAAAGGTAACAAGTGTAAGGACTATTTGTGATGCGATGAATGCACAAACAATGTATAAAAGTATGCTTTCCGAAGTACACAAGCAACTAAGATTGTATTTAACAGTCCCCATCACAACGGCCACTTCAGAACGAACATTTTCAGCTTTAAGACATGTTCTTCCTTACTTGAGGTCTACCATGACTGAAAAGAGGCTTAATAATTGTTTACTTCTTTATGAACACAAGGAGCTGACTGACAGTTTAGACCTACTAAAGATTGGAAAAGATTTTATTAACAATGAAGAACGTAGAAAACATTTTGGCCTCTTTGAGTAAAACAGTACTTTTATTACCTACATGCATGCTATTATTACTGTTTGTTATTGTACGTACAGTGAAACTACGCATATAATTTAGACTATATGTACACATTTAGAGTAAGGAGGGTTTTCCTGGGTGCCTTTAGTATATTGTTATTTTGGGGCTACTTTAGAGTTGTACCTTCGTCAGCGTCTGGGGGCTGTGCCCCCAGACCCCCGCATCTGGGATCTAATTCTGCCGCAACTACAGGCACCTCAGCACCCCCAACTTTCAGACCCTTCCGCCGCCTATGAAGGATCATGATGAAACTGGGAGGATGAATAATTTGTCACATCAGCAAAAGGCATAAATCCAAGTTGGTTGTATTGCAAGTGTGCGGGATAAGATGGAGGGTACCAGCATGGATAGGGCTGAGAATAAATTGAAGTACCGGTAGTTGATGGTACTCTATCCCAGTTCCAGTTCCAATTTCCTGACAATGTTATACTAACCAGAGGGATAGAGGGACATCAACATTAGTAGGAAATCCTCTGCTCATAAGGGACTGTTTTTCTGCAGGAAATCGCCATTTTACAGGTGGTCATAGACAGTGAAATTTGGTGACACATTCTGCTGGCCTTTACAAGTCTTGGCAAATTTCACATAACTGTCAACAAACTCATTAAGCTGGCCATTATTCTCAGCAGCAGCTATATTATGTGCACATATATAACGCTGGAGAAAACTGTGGCAAGTACAATGTAATATCCCTACCCTTCACATTGCTTGTGTGGCAGCATACTTTTTTCACATACAATAAGTGCAGCTTTCTGAAATTTTCTTCTAGCTGTTCAGTAGTAAAACTAGTAAACCAATGGTGTGGAGAAACAGCAAGATACGTATATTTCTCTTTTAAAACATACTGGCCAGTACCAAGAATAGCCTTGCAGACCTCTTCTTGTTGATCTGCAACAAATTTCTTCATTTTTTCATTGAAAGTAGGCCAGTTGGATTTCTTAAACTGTAAATGTTGCTTAACTGCTGAGTTGATAGCTTCACTATCATTTGTACAGTAATGTGATGGAGGGTCTCCAAGACACCGAGCGTAGCATATTGCACTTAATTTCCTCAGCATTATATTTCTTAAAAATAACATGTGGCCAGCATATTTAGATCTTGATTGTTCATAATGCCTCCACTTTGCTTCAACTAAGGGTAGCTTAGCTTCGAATTCACTTTCTGAATAATTGCAGTCGACTAATCCTTCAAAAAATGTTGGACCACTTTTGGTTCCACCAATTCAGTAGTAACATCAGCAGGAAAGCCCATATCATTTGCTTTCCTTTGGATATCTTGTCTCATATGTCTAAAACATCTGCACATTAAATCAGAGAAGGAGCTAGCAAAAGAGCAAGTGAAAAATTATCTTAAATGCATTCGTCAATCAAATATATCTTGAAAAGCGATTTGTCAAAATTTTCTGCCGCCAATAATTTACGCTATATGGTAATATATTATGTATTATAGTGCACTGCAAAATCAGAAGTATGAATTTCATACTTTTAAGTATGATATTTATACCTAGTCTCGTGTGGCCAGATCACTACATGATTGCGACAAGGCGCACGCAGAAAAAGATCTGGTCAATGGCATTACAAGCTTTTTTCTGACTTCCCAAAGAATGCTTGGGAAGTTAATGAGTTTTAACATTCTTTCATACATAGCAATTGTTGTTTATGCGCAAAATAGGCTCGGCTTAAGGAAAAACAAATGAAATGATGCAATGCTACTTATGCAAGAATGTTAATGCCTTTCATTAACTTCCCAAGCATTCCTTGGGAAGTCAGAACAAAATACAGTACAGTAAGCTTTTCTGAACAGGGATAAATGCCGTGGGAGATCTAAAATAGGTAGAAAGGTTTGTGCATGTTTGCACTATTTTGATGCGATTTTATTGTAGAGTAGATATCAGTATGAAGATAATTATTTTGATGGACAGAAAATCTAACTAAGGTTTGTATGGTTTTGTTGAGTGTGTGTCAGTGTCTGTCCGGTGATCATGCTTTGTGCAGGTCTTATTGACAGTGTGTCATGTAATGTTGTGCGACCATGCTTCGTGCGGGTCTTGTTGACAGTGTGTCATGTAGTGTTGTGTCTGTCTGGTGACCATGCTTCGCACGGGTTTTATCAACAGTGTGTCATGTAATGTGTGACCATGCTTGCAGGTCTTGTCGACAGTGTGTCACATAATGTTGTGTCTGTCTGACAACCATGCTTCGTGCAGGTCTTGTCGACAATGTGTCATGTAACGTTGTCTGTCTGATGGCCATGGTTCATGCGAGTCTTGTCGACAGTGTGTCATGTAGTGTTGTGTCTGTCTGTTGTATTAATAGTGATTATGATATTGTTGTTGACTAATATTTATTCATCTTTTTTCTTACACAAATCATTTTAAAAGATTATCTAAAAATAAAATATTGAAGGGCACTAATAACACCAAAGGAAACTGGATTACATCTGACATCTGCATTCTGGTATTGAATCAATTTGACTACCTGTTGGAACTGTGTGAGGCATTAAAAGGTTTGATCAATCCCTCTACAAATCCTGGCATCTTCAGCAAGGAAGTGGATGCTTCCAGAATAGCCTAGGAGAATTCATTGCAGCCTGCCGAAGATGAAACAAATTGAACTACTTAAACAATTTCAATAATCACTGTATTTATTTTAATCTTATTTTAACAGTTTTAACTGCATTTATAAGATTTCTTTAATAGTATAAGGTTGTTTATGTATTGGTATAAGTATTGGTATAATTGGTATAGAGAATAGAATAAGACTATCTTAAATGTATTCAAAAAGCTTGATATAAGCAAGCTGATATCTGTGTATATATATGCTAAACAAAAACACCCTGGGTGTAAACAAGTTGATGTTCTACCATCTAAAAACCAGGTGGTGTGTAAGTTAAACCACTGTTAATCAACTGCTATTCAGTGTATTGTAATAGTAATTAAAGACATCACGAGTAAGTCATGTGAGCAAAAGACTCATCACTAAACAACACATACAAATTTAATTCTTTTGTTTAAACCGGCTTATACTCCAGTACTTTTTAAAAGTAGTACAAAGTTGTTTTAAGCCAAAATTCTTACTGTAACACTATAGGCTAGTCTTGTATTATAAGCTCCGCAACCCACACGGCATGCCCACTTTCAAAACTGAAGCGCTCTGTCTTGTTAGTAATGTACAGCTGTTCATTAGCTTTTACTATGGAATGAACGGTTAACACTGCATTACCATGTTCTTATTCGGCAGTAACTCACAACGCACTTCATTATTAAGGCCCTGCCCATCAGTAATATTGATAGCAAGTGTCATAGAAAAGGAGTAGGACTTATTTGATTGGCTATTCAGGCTTCATTTCACGTGAATAGTTTTAATAGCCTGGGGGTGGACACACACACATACCGATGTTTTCACGAAAATGATTTCAGGAAACCAGGTGCGCGCCGGCCTGCCGCGCGCCTGGTTAAAAAGTGTGAGGCCAATCAGAAGCAGCATTGCAATGGGTGTGTGCGACCAAAAACTTTAATATCAGTTGAGGCATCTTAACTACTTGAATGACATACAATAGTTTATAGCTTATTTTCACAACTATGATTGGCTTTGTCACTTGGCCACCTTTATTAATAATGATGGTGTGAAAAAGGTGGCCAAGTGACAAAGCCAATCAAAGTTGTGAAAATATGCTATAAACTATTGTATGTCATTCAAGTAGTTACGTACTTCTCAAAGTTTTTGGTCGCACAGTATCCATTTGCAATGCTGCTTCTGATTGGCCTCGCACTTTTTACACCCAGGGTGTTTTTTTCAGCATATCACTACATATTACTACTAGCAAGCAGCAGAGAAGTACTGCATGGGCATAACTTGTACTTGCCTAGCACACAATATTGTAAATTAAACTTTGAAGCTTACTTTTGAAAAACTCAGATCCGAGATTTTCTTTTAACTTTCACTACAGAGTGATACATCAATATAGATTGTGTATCTGAAAGTTTATGCAAATCATTCGAAGGGGGTCCAAGTTATGGCAGCTATCAATCTGCAGTGTAATAGCCCATCTCAAATACATTCAAGTGTTTACTTCAGACTGATAATAGTATGACAGGAGAGCATACATAGGAGAAGTGCTGAGCTGAAATCCATGAAGAAATGAGTGAGTTATTAGACAAACAAGTAAATGTATAAAAAAAACTTTCGGGGTTCACGAAAGCCCATGGAAAAAGTGTGCAATGAAAATGAAAGATAAAATTTTTTGTGGTGACAGGAAGGCATTTATAAGGCTGTATTAGAAGAATGGCTGAACAGATTTCTATGAACTTCAGGATATTGATTCTTCAAACAATGAAGGTACTAATTGTCTAGTAAATGGGCGAATCGGGTGGGAAAGGATGGTTCGTCGTGCGTAGTCGCACAACAGGTGCCATAAATCTTGCAATGGCTGGTGCTGGCGCCTATTTCCTCCATTCTCAGTTTGTTGATTCTATATAGTAAGACGGCTTAGCTAGAGTATTTGAGTTCGAGGGTGGTGCTTGCAGTGCTTCTTCTTGGCCTCACAACTCACTATCGTGAGTCTTGATATTCACCTGATACTAATAGAATAAGAACAGAAGTATCACTATATTCTATGGCACTTTTGTATGTTTTCGACGAATGTATCGTGAAACTAATTTCTCATTGCATAAGTAACATAAGCAAGGTATGTGTTTCACCATCGTAGCACATACAAAACCAAGGGTTTCTCATAGTAACGCGATTGGAGGGGAAAACACAGCTGTTCAACGTTATAACGGGACTGAATTCAAAGTGATGTCAATTTCTATCACTCAAGAGCAAGCATCCACACCTGCTACCTTTGCTTCCGGACCTCGTTGTGCAGGTACCAGCGCCAACAGGCAGCACACGTTTTGACAAGCAGACGCAAGAACGAGTGCAGGAAAACTTTTCTACTGTAGAAATGCTGGCAACAAAGAAGAACTCTAAAGCGACTTCCGCACAATCCTACCTGCTAGTAAATTATATTAATTAACCACTAACTTGTAGGAATGTTGTTGTTAGTACAAGACACGACATGACATGACATGAATATTTGCATGTGTGTAGGCTGAGTAATTTACCGCATTTCTTTTCTTCATACGGTAGTGAGAGAGAGTGCAAAGGCTGCAAACATCTGGAACAATCCACCATTAATGTGAGATCTAACACCAGCAGAAGTAACCAAGTTTTATGATACAGTATGGGTACTCTCTGCTAAACTGAGAGATTAGTTGTTGTTTTGCCCCTATAAATAGGCATTTACCCTGTGCCCACAGCTTAAGTCCAGCCATCACTTATTGGCCACCCGCCTAAGCAAAACATTAATCAATCATCGCCAACTACTGCGCAGGATTGGAAAACTTGACACAGCTCCATCCCATCGTTCATCAAATAAAACAGATCAAAGTCAACCAGCTTCTACATCTCGGTACTGTGATGATTATAACCAACCATCTACTGCAACTGTTTTTATAGTAACAACCAGTGTTCAGAAAGTTTCTTATCTGAAGAAGGAAGGTTGTCTACTTTGCCTGAGTCTGGGTAATGCAGAATATGTGATACAAACATAATTATCATTTAACCCAATAGTGCTGAAGTAGCTATTCTAAAGGCAGACAACACCAGAATTGGAAAAGGTCTTTTCCTGAAAATGAAATCCAGTGGTAAATACACCATTAGTCTGTAAATATAATGTCCAAATATATTTTGTAACTATAGAAGCTTATGAGCAATTTGGAGAAGTCTTGTTTATGTCTGCCAAGAAAGAAGGTTGAGGGTGAAATTGCACAGGTGGAATTAGCAGCAGCTACAGAGAAAGGAAAACTATGTTTTAGTGAATTAGAGGCGATAGCAATTTTAAGGGTACACACAATAGATGTTTCATAACAGAAGGGAGATATTTTTCTGTGGAAAGTTTCACGGCTACTACCAGTGGCGTAGCTACACCAGGGCCCATAAGGGCCTAGGCTCTGGTAAAATCTCACAGGCCCTGGTAAAATCTTACGGGGCCTTGATAACTGTTGGGCGGCCCTTTTATATGCATGGGCCTATAGCTTATTACTTACATTATCGTCTCCACGCAATTTACTAGCACTCTATAATCCACAAAAATATAGTCAGTATAGAGGCGGCATCAATTGGAGTTACATTGTAATTAACGCACAGTTTGGTAAGAACGTGATCTCATTATTTTGAAGGACAAAGGAATTGAACGAGGATTTAAATTCGAAACAAAGCATCTGGAGTTCGGCTGCATTTCCTTTTACCAAGTTGGTTGTGGTGTTATACTGGCTCCATCGGCTGAGTGCAAAATGTACTTTTGACTATTTGAATACTTCATGGATGCCGGGTCGTTTTTCTACTGTTTGAATACTGGATGGTCGATCGTGTGTTCTAGTATATTGGTGTGCCTACCAATGAAGGATCTACACAGACTAGACTTACAAAGTTACGGCAAGTCTTAAATGTGTAATATGGATACGGAGTATTACTGAAACATGTAGACTGACTTAGTGGCTATTCTAATACGAGAGAGTCAAAAGATAGGATTGAGGACTTGGACGGATACACAGCAGCTAATTGGTAAGAAAACATTTATATTCATCCTTACAGATTCATGTATTAGTAGCTACTTATTTAAATATTTCACTTTATATTCGAATATGAACGTGTTGTAGCTATATAAATTATAACAACTATTTTCTTGCTGAGTAGCACGATTGGTAGTCTAATGTCTTGGACCAACTGGAGTCTAGCTATAGGCTGAAGTCATCATCACTGGTGTGAAGCAAAAGATAAATAAAAGTTGTCATGCATGCACCTAGGTATTATATTTTATTATCTTATGATAGGATAGCCATCTACTTAGTTAACATGCAGTTGTACACTTTTTCTATAAACACCGTATGTTGGCTAGCCCATATCAGAATGGATCATTAGCCTTATTTTATTCATTGTTGTGGGAACCCATATGAAAATGGGTTTCTATTTATAGAGGTTTAAGATTGGCCCAGGTTGGGCCCTGGTAATGTCTTAAGGCTGGCTACGCTACTGGACTACCATCAGCATGCAAGAGCAAGTGTCATCCAGGTCTGATACCAAAAATAAAAAACACATACATACAAAGTACATGTATTTGTATACTTTGTTTTCAATATAGGTCTGAAGAGTTTGATGAGTAGATGAATTGACACCAGAGGAAAGCAGTGTATGAATCTGAGTGAGTATGAAATCAGAAGAAAGGAAAGAATTGCGGAGAAAAAGAAAAAGTTTCAAGAACACTTTGCAGCCATTAACAACTAGGAAGGCACTTTGTATATATATAATAGAGTAATTATATAATAAATTGGAATGGTACTAATTATAAAGTGTAAACTTATTTTGTGTGTGTAAACGTACGTAAGTACATAGTTTTATGTAGCTACCTAAACGCTGTTATTTTTTCAGATAACATCCCAGTGAAAGACATCTTGACGAAACTGTCTTTTACCAAGAGTATGAGACTTCCCTCTACAATTATACCAGCCTTAAAAGAACTGTATTCTTCTTTAGGGACATAGCCATATGAGTATATGTATATACATATTACATATGGGTGTGTACGTATGTATTTATGTATTTAGGTAACTATGTATATTTGAAATACTTCAATTATTAGCCTATATAGATAATTCATGAAAAGTTCATGCTATTTCATTCACATACGTCATATCATTTTGCAAAACTTCATGCAAAATTCATGAAACATTCATACAACTCATGCAAACTTGAGAAATATTTCATGCTAATATCATTTACTTAATCATATTTTTACAAAAATTCATGCTAATTTCATTCACAAACGTCATTATTTTGCAAAACTTCATGCAAAATTCATGAAACATTCATAGAACAATTCATGAAATGTTCATACAAATTTGAAAAATATTCATGCTAATTTCATTCACATTTTACAAAAGATTCATGCAAAACTCATATGCATGAAATTTCATGCAGAATTCATAAGTTTTTATGCTATTACAAAATTGGGTTTTACTCCTTAGTTAACTCTACTTCTTCGATCTCAGGTAAGTAGTCACAGACTAGGTTATATTCGCATTGGGTATAGCCCACAATCTCCTCTTTGTATCAAACAGTTTATACACATAACCATCTAGCTTATAAACATTGCGGTTTGACACCAATTTTTCTGTAAGTTTAATGCTTTGTTGTGGCCCAACTAGTACCTCCAAGTGACTCCTCTTTAGCAAGACACCTAATAGCAAACTTCAATGCACAAAACAAACTTTTTTTGTGTCTTGCAAATTTTGATTGCATTGTGGCATGATTAGCAGCATCAATGGGCCAGCACAAATACAGAGATTATGTCAAGTACTGGAAAAGGCTTTCCACATGACGTCATTACAGATTGGAAATACCCTATACTTCCCTCTTCGCTACTTTGAGATTTGCATTATGCTTCTGAAGTCAGAGGTCAAAATGGGCACTGAAGGTAGACCCTTTTTGATGTGGCAATGTAACCATCAGGTCTGTCTTTGGTTATCAGGAATGGTTGGTGCAAAACGCACCCAGTGGGTTCTTCAGGAAATAAAAATCTATTTAATGCATGAAAAAACATAGCTGAATACACATATTCTTCTTCACCAAGTACTCTTGGATCCTGTCTGTCAAAATGCTCCATTATCGTTGTAAATCTTGCAGAAAAATTTGTCATCTTCCTACAAAATATATCAAATATACTCATACTAAGCCAATGTGTATTCAACTCAAACTTTCGGGAATATTTGTCTATTTCCCCTTTTTTAGATTTTGCTGCATTTGAAACTGAAACAGAATCCTCCAAGAGTTTGAAAATATAAACATAGGTCTTCTTTTGTTTAAACTTGTCCAGGTTTTTAACATCCCTACCATTCGTGTTTATCGGATATTTCCTTACTTACTTTTTCTCTCACAGTCGCAATGTCATCATCATCAATAACCTCTCAACATTTGGATATGAGGGGATTTCTTTGTGAAATTTCACCAAGGTCCATCATTCGGGAAGTGCGATTAATTCTCTTTCCATTATGATAGGCTAAACAATAATCATCAATGACGTTTATTACTAACCCTCGTGGATTGCAGGATTTCTCTCTAGGCTTGTCATCTTCATGCTGGAAAAAACAAATTACCAGGGGGTAAGTATGTGACATATCTTAAAATTGAAGGCATCAAGTACATCCTTCACAGACATAGAGTGAATTAAATAAATTACATCGCTATTGTTGCTTTTATACCACACGGAAAGATGTGTTGTCACATGTATTGGATTATCCTTTGTTGTAACAAATTCATAGATTTGTGAATCATGGGATATATGACTCCCCTCAAACCGAACTAGGCATGTATCATTTATACCAAGTCCACAATCCTTCAAAGCTTTAAGGGTGGAAATTTATAAATGCGAGCATCTTCTTGGTTAGCGCAACTCCCAAAAATCTTGTACATCAAATATGTAAAGATTTCAGGGAAGGATTTCAGCTTATATTTCGAATGTTTGATAATTATGTTGCTTTGTGTAACATCAATATCCAGAAGAATAATGAGAATAATCATCATTAGAATGGTCTTCTTACAACAATATCATATCTCCTTGCTCAGTAGAGTCACTTTCTTCTACCTGTAGCTTTGGACATCCTAGGACTTGCATCCTGTTAAAGTACTTACATTATACCTTCTCAGTATCATAAAGTGTTGCTTTCTTCTTGCTCCCAAGGGTTTTATCATCACGCCGAAGTCTTCATCTGTTAACATCAGAAAGCCTTCTCCATCCACTTCATTTTCTGATATTTATTTTACTATATTATAAGTTGTGACTAGGGAATAGTTTGTTGGTGGGCCAGTGGACCTGAGGCCCACGAACTAAAAAGCTCAAACTGTTGGGAACATAATTATGACTTCTTTATTAGAGTAAAACACTTTAGCCTGACTGCTTTAATAGAATATTTAACTTGTACTAAGTCCCGACAAGGTAAATAAGTTAGCTATTACCTTTAAATGCTTCAACTACCCCTTCACTAAATCCTTCCTTGTGAAGCCACAAGGAAATATCTTCCAGACTTTTATCAGCAAACGCCATTCAGAAACAGTAGCCCTGGGTATTTTATTAACCAATCAAATTTCAGCTTGCATTCTACAGCTCGTGCAAACCCGCCCGCAGCATAGCTGGAGGATATTGTTAGAATTACGTCAACTAGATGCGAGAGTGCATGATTTGTAAAAAGTATGCAAGAAAAACACTTTCAGATATTTTACGTCATATAAGAGACATTCATCCCCATTTCAAAGGACCACTCAGGTGTAACAGGACTTATATTATCTTACGTACTTACTTCGTTTTGTAGTTAGGGAATAATTAACTGCGTAGGTGTAAGACAATTGGTATTGTTGATTATCGAGTTGTTGTCCGTGACTGCGAAATAAGCCACGTTACATTGGCGTAGTCGGCAGGATTCCGGAGTGAACAAACCAGTGAAACTTCGATAGGGAGGTGACAACCTAGCCGAGATTTTCCAAGCAAACTTACTAACCAGAAACGCAACAACTGTGGTACTGTGGGTTATAACGGTACCTACGAAGGTCAGGAAAACAGAATATAAGAGCCTTCTTCTCTTTACACATTTTTAGGAAATGGCGGGAAGGCCATTAGTCTTACCAGAGACATTTTCTGGAGAGGGAGAGTGGTCACTGTGGATTTGCCACTTTGAAAGTATTGCGGCGGTAAATGAGTGGACTGGCGATAAGAAGCTGCTGTGATTGAAAGCAAGACTTACAGTGAGAGCACAACTTGCACTTCAACATCTTCCCAAAGAGGTACAGGGAGATTACGCAAGGCTAACTAGAGCGATGAAGGATCGGTTCAAACCTGACAGTAGAAAGGGAAGATACCAAGCCGAATTCCAGGCGTGCCGTAAGAAACCAGCTGAAGGATGGGCAGACTTTCCTCAAGATCTACAAGTATTGGTGGATAAGGCATTCCCGCACTTACAGGCGGAGGTATGTGAGCAAATGGCACTCACACAATACCTCACCTAAATAGATAATTCACAATTGGCTTTTAGTGTGAAACAGCAAAAGCCAACAACACTGGACGCAGCTGTCAGCACAACACTAAAGATGGAATCATATTTGCCACAGAAAGGGCGACCGGTTGGAGTGGACTTACTCAGGAACAAGTAATGAATCTGCACCTCTGATGATGAAGGAACTTTTGGACCATATGAGAAAGTTGGAAACCAATTTGCAGGAAATCAGACAACCCACTGCGGCCACCAGTCACAGTAGAGAAAGGCAAAAGCCTCCTCGTGCATATGGTCAACGTTCAACAGTGGTTTGCTGGAAGTGCAATCTGCCAGGGCACATTGCCAGGGACTGCTATGCGTACTTTGCACAGGGAAGCCATTCGTGTGAGGGTAAGAGCAAGGCTCAGCCTGATTTGAAAAGCCAGGGCTTACCCAGAGAGAGCAATATGACAATGGGATTCATCCTGACATTACTATCGCTTCATCCTCACCAGAACTCACAAAAGGACACATGATCCATGCCAAAGTCAATATAACTGCTCCTTGATACTGGATCTGCAGTAACTCTTCTTTGACTTGATGCGTGGACCCAGTGTAAAAGTGATACAGATAAATTGGAACAGTGGACTGGATCAAAGCTAGTAGGAGTAGACGGAACACCTCTACGAGTGGCAGGCTATGGTAAGGTCACAATTTCACTGGCATACATTACTTTGACACATCCGGTATTAGTTGTTGATTCTCTACTCTCAGAAGGGATACTGGGACTAGATTTCCTACAGCACCATAATTGTTCAGTTGACTTGGCTAAAGGAAAGAGTATCCTGTATGTGGGACCACATAGAGTGGCAGTTCCATTGTCCCCAGTGACAGGAGTAGGACACAATAATTGTATCAGTGTTATTATTGCACACACAATATGTGTTCCAGAGAGGAGTGAAACGGAGATTGCAGCAATGGTTCAGGAATCTGCTAGTAATGGAGGGACGTACCTGCTAGAAGCGATAGAGGGTGGTAAGTCATCAGCATTGATACAGATAGTACAGCCATTGTCCGTGTGTTAAACCCTCAAAATTACCCTATCACCCTGCATCGCAATACTAAAATAGCAGTGATGCAGGAAATACACACCACTTGTATTGCTGCAACGAATAGCGCGACAGAGGAAGTTGGCCATACTACATCAGTAGACCCCAAGAAATGTCAAATGCTGTGGGAAATTGTTCAAAGCTGCCAGGCAACTCTGTCAGAAACAGAATAAAGTGATTTCTACCAGTTTTTGCTTAGTTTTGAGGATATTTTTGCAGGTCCAGATGACTCATTAGGGCGCACATCTCTTCTGAAGCACACCATTGATACAGGAACAGCCCCTCCCATCAGACAACCTGTTCGAAGAATTTCTCCATCAAAACGTCAAGAAGTCAGTCAGTTGTTGGAATCTATGCTCAAGAAGGATGTAATTCAGCAATCAAGTAGTCCTTGGGCATCCCTGATCGTTCTTGTGCAGAAAAAAGATGGGAGTACCCGTTTTTGCATGGACTATCGCAAACTCAACTGTTACTAGAAAAGATGCGTACCCCTTGCCACGGATAGATGACACCCTTGATACCCTGCATGCATTAGATCTAGCCAGTGGGTACTGGCAAGTGGAGTTGACTAAAGAGGACCAACATCGCACAGCGTTTTGTACCACACATGGCTTGTATGAGTTCAAGGTCATGCCATTCAGCCTGTGCAATGCGCCGGCAACATTTCAACGACTGATGGACCTGGTATTGACTGGCTTGCTGTGGTCCTCTTGCCTAGTATACCTAGATGACATAATAGTATTGGGTAAGAATTTCACCGACCATTTACAGAATATTAACTTGGTATTTCAGAGGATCAGAGATGCAGGGCTTAAGCTGCAGCCTCCCAAATGTAGGTTTTTTCAAGAAGAAGTTGCGTACCTCGAGCATATAGTGTCCCGTGACGGCATCTCGGTTGACCCCACGAAAATAGACAAGGTATGTCATTGGCCCATTCCCCAGAATTCAAAGGATGTACAACAATTCCTGGGTCTAGCGAACTATTATCGCAGATTTATTCTGGGTTTTGCAGAACTGGCCAAACCACTCCACAGACTGATGCCTCCTTCACCTGGACGAAAGAATGCTAAGAATAATTTGATGATCTTCGTAATAAACTTACATCAACGCCTGTCCTTGCATACCCAAACTTTGAACAGCCCTTTATCCTTGACACAGACGCTAGTAATAGCGGTGTTGGAGCTGTGTTATGTGAACATGTTATTGCATATGGAAGCAGGCTGCTCACAAAACCTGAAAGACGGTATTGTGTTACGCGCCGTGAACTGTTAGCTGTGATTACCTTCACAAGACATTTTAGACCCTACCTGTTAGGCAGACGTTTTATACTGCGCACTGACCATGGGTCCCTCCAATGGTTGCGTAACTTCAAGGAGCCAGAGGGCCAGGTTGCTAGATGGTTAAGAGCTGGACTTCGAAATAGTTCATCGGAGGGGAAGGCTACATAGCAATGCAGATGCTCTTTCACGGACAGTGTGGACGATCCTCCACAAGAATCACTGAAAGGATTGGTTGGAGCTACTGCCATTGCTGCTCAAGAGGATCATAACATCAGGCAGCTACAACTGGAGGACCCTGTACTTGGAAACATCATTGAAGGCAAATGAAAGAATACTTGCCCACAGCCTTGTCAGGACTTAGAGAGCAAGCATTTATTGCAGCTTTGGGATCAGCTATTGCTAAAAGATGATGTGCTCTATTGCAGATTGCCATCTGCTACGGGCTTAGGGTTACACAATAAGTTGGTAGTACCTAAGGTATTACATCTTAAGGTTTTACATCTTAAGGTTTTAAAGGAGCTTCATGAGGGATCACTTGGAGGACATCTGGGCACTGATGAAAAGACCCTATGGAAACTCAAGGAACGTTTTTACTGGCCTGGTCACTACAAAGCTGTACAACAGTGGTGTAATACTTGTGCACTATGTACAATGCAGAAAAGTCCTACACCTAGGCCAAAGGCTATGTTGTGTAATATAACCTATGGAACTTGTTACAATGGATATCCTCGGACCATTACCTGAAACCACTGCAGGTAACTCGTATGTTCTAGTGGTCGGTGACTACTTTACAAAATGGATGGAGGCGTATCCCATTCCCAATCAGGATGCCATTACAGTAGCCAATAAGTTGGTATATGAGTTTATTTGTTGTTTCTCAGTACCCAGGCAACTCCACTCTGATCAAGGTGCTCAATTTGAATTACAAGTAATTACTGAGGTTTGTAAGCTACTACACATTGACAAGTCTCGGACTACAGCCTACCACCCTCAGTCAGATGGGTTAATCGAGAGGTTTAACCGCACACTCATACAGATGCTGGCAACCTGTGCTGACACTAATCCATTCAACTGGGAAGATCATATTAAGAAAGTATGCATGGCTGATAATGTTAGTAAGCAATCTAGTACAGAATACTCCCCATTCTTCCTCATGTTTGGCAGACAGGCACAGTTATCCATTGATGTTATGTATGGAACACCACACCAAACCAATACTGTAACAGAATTCATAATGACTTTGCAACAAATACTTACTGCGGCTTTTGCAAATGCTAGGGAACATATTGATACTCACCAGGAGAGACAAGCAGAGAGTTACAACAAGAGGGTACATGGAAACCCCTATGACCAGGGCAGACTGGTGTGGTTATACAACCCTGTGGTACCTAAGGGGCGAGCTAGAAAGTTTCATAAGCCATGGACCGGGCCATATAAAGTGCTAAACAAACTGTCTGATAGTACTTATCGTATTAAACATACATGCCGACCCTTCAGGACTAAAGTGGTACATTTTGATTGCCTCAAGCCATGCCACAATGATGTTCGCTTACCTCAAGTACTAGGACCTGATAAACAGTTGACACATGATTTACAACAGACCTCACAACTTAGTACTTCTAAACATCCCATTGGCACCAATGTGGAGATCATCGATGTTCTACCAGACGATATCCCCTGCGTGCTTCAAGGCAAGCTCCAGCTAGATACAATGATTTCATGTTTCACTGACCTAGAATACAGGATGTATTCTTACTGGAGGGGGGATTATGTAACAGGACTTATATTATCTTACGTACTTACTTTGTTTTTGTAATTAGGAAATAATTAACTGCGTAGGTGCTTTTGTGTGTAAGACAATTGTCCGCGACTGTGAAATAACCCACGTTACACAGGTGTGGAGTAGATAACTGCCCCTCAACGCTGAGAACCTATAAAAGTTTATGTCAACATATGTACGAAAAGCATAAGAGTGAACTGAAAAAAGACAATGACATTGATACCTAAGAGCAGGAAGATGAGCTTCCAGCTGATGATATAGAGACACATTCAAGTATTACTAGTGCTGTGGCTGAACAAAATGAAACGGATCCGGAGGTCAACACAGATGCATCCAATTGTAGTGACTATAGTCCATCCTTTTCAGGTGAAAGCCAACCTATAGCCTGTGAAGCAGCAAAATTTATATTACAAACACTGGAGGTCAAACAACTGACACAAACTGTTGTTGATGACATCATAGTTGAAACTACCATTTTTGTTGAATCTACACTAGACCATCTCAAGCAAAAGCTCTAAGACAAGCTAGATGATAGATTTGAAGAAATTGAATATGTTTTTTCTAATCAAGGAATTTGTAATCCATTTCAAGGCTTGGAGACAATATCAGCAGGACAGATTTTTTCAGCAACATTTTAATTACATAGTAAGGAAGTTACACTGAGTTTTCTGTAAGAGCTGGGGTCCTCAACTTTTCCCACTGATATACTTGAATAGAACATTCATAATCTAATAGAGCAATCAACTTCGTAAAATTTAAGACAACATGCACTAAATCTTTGTAACCTGACCTTTCATACACATATGATGTGTGTAGCTATATTATAAGTTGTAATCAGTTTCATTAATTTGAAACCGATTAGAAACTGGTTTAAATTTCATCTACCGTTCACACTGGGATGTAATAAATCACTTAAATGCATAATTAATATGTCAATAATTCTAAATAAAGTGCATGGAGTCATTGTTGGTGTTGTTTGCTATGCTAATATGGTTTAAAGTTCGTTACAAGAATAGAATTGGTATGACAAAGAGTTGCATTACTGTAAGGAGAAACGGGTCAAGTTGTTCAGGTAAATGTTGCCAACGTGCGGCTTGCTTACTTAGTGTATAATTATGTATTACTTACTTTTATTTTGCAATTTTAGAGCATTTTATATTATTGTTAGTGTCTTATAATTTATATGATGTAGGAAATAGTTGATTATACTATGCACTTTTTAGAATAACAATCAGTAATGCTTTACATGGCGCTGCAAACAGCTACAAACTGTAGTGGTAGGCAATAAATAGAACACTTAATTATAATCTATTATTGATTCCATAATTGTACGTATATGTTAATGAATTACTATTGAACAGTACATGGTGTCAGAATTTAGGATTTGTCGAACAAGCAAGTGTTTTGAGAATGGCAGCTTTCCAAATCGCTCCACCTGAACAGTTTAATTTTAATCAACCTGACGAATGGCTGAAACAGATTCGCCACTTTGAGCGCTTCCGGACTATCACAGAAAGGAGAAGTTCATCAAGTTAACGCTTTAGTCTACTGTATGGAGGATGCAGCAGACAACATATTGTGCTCGTTAGGCCTCTCAGACGATGAGAAGAAAGTCTATGAAACGGTGAAGACCAAACTCGAAAGCCATTTCGTTAAACGGAGGAATGTGATTTTCGAACGTTGTAAGTTCAACCAAAGAAAGCAAGAAGAAGGCGAAAGTGTTGATTCCTTCATTACCGCTTTACATGAACTCGCGGAGCACTGCAATTATGGAGCTCTTCGAAGCGAAATGATTCGAGATAGAATCGTTGTTGGGTTACTAAATGCCAACGTCTCAATTAAATTACAGACAGATCCAGTGGAAAAGGCTACAGCATTAGCGAGACACCACGAATCAGTGATAAATCAGCAAGAAGTAGTCAGAGGGGAACAAGAGCAACAAAGTGTTGATGCAGTTGAGTTTAAAAAGACTGGAGAAAGAAGGGGCAAACAACCATAGAACAGAAACAAACCTTCCTCTACAGCGCAAACTATCACAAAAACAATTTTGCACTAGGTGTGGCAAAACACCTTCACATGGGAAACAATATTGCCCTGCAAGGGAGGCAACTTGCCATAAATGTTCAAAAAGAGGTCATTACCAGCCCATGTGCAAAACAAGCAAATTGGTTGAAGTACAACCAGAGGAAGAGCATTTTTTAGGCACACTAGAGCACTCTCCAGTTCCAGTTACAACTAACCCATGGGAAGTTTATCTCACACTCAATGGGGTACCAGTATTGTTTAAAGTAAATACTGGAGCAGATGTAAGTGGTATATTAGAGACAACATTCAACCAGCTCAAAGGAGTGTCTCTTATCCATTCTGATTGCCATCTTAGCGGTCCTAGTCAGTACCAGTTACAAGTAACAGGCAAATTTACAGCTACTTTGAAGTATGGAACTAAGGAAGCAAATGAGAATATCTTCATAGTTAAAAAGCTTCAGAGAGCACTATTGGGCAGACCTGGGATAGAGTCATCGAATCTTATTGCCAGAATAAATTCCTTACAAGATGATAAGTTTGTGACCATGTATCCAAACCTTTTCAAGGGCTTAGGAACTATAACCGGAGAGTACCATATAAGTTTGCAAGAAGGAGCCAAGCCTTTCACACTCTCAACCCCCAGGAGAGTAGCATTACCTCTTATGCCTAAAGTAAAGCAAGAGCTCAAGAGAATGGAGGCAATGGGAGTCATCACCAGAGTAGAACAACCAACAGATTGGTGTGCTGGGATCGTAGTAGTACCCAAGCCTAATAGAAGCCTCCGAATATGTGTAGACCTAACCAAACTCTACGAAAATGTTAGACAAGAACGACACATACTTCCATCGGTGGACCATATTTTGGCTCAGTTGTCAGATGCCACTGTCTTTACAAAGCTCGACGCTAATGCCGGGTTTTGGCAGATAAAGCTCCCTGAGGAATCTACACTTTATACTACATTCATCACTCCTTTTGGAAGATACTGTTTTAAAAGACTTCCATTCGGCATCACGTCAGCTCCCGAATTTTTTCAAAAGAAAATGTCGGCAATTCTTACAAATCTTGATGGGGTCGTTTGTATGATAGATGATATTCTGATCTATGGGCGTAATCAAGAAGAGCATGATAAACGACTTTCTGACGTGTTAAACAAGCTACAACAAGCTGGAGTGACACTCAATAAGGAGAAATGTAAGTTCTCAACAAGTTGCGTTCAATTTCTTGGTCAGCAGGTAGATAGCCAGGTATAAGACCAGACCCGGAGAAAGTTAATGCTATCCAGCAGATGGCCCAGCCAACTAATGTCAAATAACTCCGGAGATTTCTGGGGATGACCAATCATCTAAGTAAGTTTACACCTAACTTGGCAGAAACTACCAAGAATCTCCGTGACCTGTTGGCTAAGAATAACTGTTGGACATGGGGAGAGCCCCAACAGACAGCGTTTGAGAAGAATAAGCAGCAGTTGAGTTCCAGTTTTAGCTATATATGACCCAAAGAAAGAGACGACTGTGGCAGCAGATGCATTGTCATATGGATTGGGTGTCATTCTAACTCAAATTCAGTCCAATGGAACATGCAGACCAGTAGCCTTTGCATCACGGGCCCTACCAAGCACAGAAGTAAAGTACGCCCAGATTGAAAAAGAATCACTTGCACTAACTTGGGGTTGTGAACGCTTTTGTGACTACCTTATTGGTAAGCCATTTCACATGTTGACAGATCATAAGCCACTAGTTAGCTTACTGGGTTCAAAACCATTAGATTCACTTCCACTGAGAGTACAGCGTTTTAGGATGAGACTTATGAGGTTTACCTACACCATTTCTCATGTCCCGGGCAAAGATTTGACAGTAGTGAACACATTATCAAGAGCACCTGTCTCCTCACATACTTCAGAAGACACACAATTTAATTCAGCAGTTGATGCTTATGTTGATTTAATGTTACAGGGTCTCCCGGCTACCGAGAAAAGGCTGCAGCAAATCCAGCAAGCTCAAAAAGAAGATGCTGTATGCTGTAAGTTAATCAAATATTGTTGTCCAGAGAACAACCTTGTACCAGGTCCTGTAAAACCTTACATACATGTTTCTGGTGAATTGACTGTCCAAAATGATCTTCTCCTCAGGGGAAGTAGAATAGTCATCCCAATATCCCTGCAACTTGACGTGCTAGAAAAATTGCACAGTGCTCACCAGGGAATACACAAGTGCCGGCAGAGAGCTCAAGGATTAAACTGTCAATTGACAGACCTTGTTAATAATTGCCCAAAGTGTTGCAAGGACAGGTACCAACATCCTGAACCGTTAATCCCTTCAAAACTTCCTTCCCTGCCGTGGCAAAAGTTGGGATCCGACTTGTTTTATTGGAAAAGTTCAGCTTATTTATTGATAATTATTACTCAAGATACATTGAGATTGCCAAACTATCAGGTGAATCTTCCAGCGAAGTAATTCGTCACACTAAGTCTATCTTTGCCAGGCATGGCATTCCTAAGGAAATGATATCAGATAATGGGCCACAATATTCTTCACTGGAATACAAGAAGTTTACAGAAGAATATGGATTTTTACATACAACAAGCAGCCCAAAATTTCCCCAATCAAATGGTGAGGCTGAAAGAACTGTAAAAACTGTTAAGGCTATGTTAAAGAAGTCAGAAGATCCATATTTGGCTATCCTCACATACCGATCAACTCCTTTGCAGAATGGCTTTAGTCCATCACAGCTGCTAATGAATTGTCGCTTATGTACCAATTTTCCAATGACTGAGGCACAATTACAGCCACAGATTCCTGACTTTACAATTGTTAAAAACAAAGAGGAAGAGCAAAGGAGAAAGCAGAAGAAGGTATTTGATTCGAGACATGCTGCTAGAGATTTAGATCCACTTCTCCCAGGAGAAGAGGTATGGGTACGGGATCATAGAACATCTGGAAGAGTAGTGGAACCAATAGCACCATGATCTTACCATGTGTCAATTCCTACTGGACTTATAAGAAGAAACCGTTCCCACTTACGACGCATTCCTAATGAAAGTGAAACTGTTGTTGACTCTCAGCCAAACATGCAGCAATCTGTCAGAAACAGTAACTCAGTAGTGACCAGAAGTGGCCGTATTTCGAAACCACCCACTAGATGGTCTCCAGGAGAGAACACTTAACTTAAGAAAGGGAGATGTAGTGGTAGGCAATAAATAGAACACTTAATTATAATCTATTATTGATTCCGTAATTGTACGTATATGTTAATGAATTACTATTGAACAATACACAAACTAGCAGAAAATATATCGCCAAGTAAAGAGATGATCGTTCGTAACCCAAGGCATGGTTCCCTGGTGCCGGTCAGAGGCAACAATCAAGGTAGCTGTATCATTCGTTCATTACACTTGTTTCCCGTAATTTTCACATAGTAGCTAGACGACGCAAACAACTATGTGGATGGACGAGGGATGAGCAGAGGTTTGATACACATTTTGTCTAAGTGATCTGCCGAAGCTGGATTTGCAGATTGACAAAGGGACTGATTTCACTGCTTGGCACCTCCTATTGCAGTCTGTCCGGACTAGATAGAGAAGAAGCTTCGAAGCAAGTGGAGGCTCTTAGTTTATGTTTTTCAAGGAAAACACTATCTGTAGTACAAAATTTCAGCTGAAAGAAAAGATGTCACTGCCATCATCGAGGTATTATAAGCATATGTCGACGGTCACCTAAACGAAACAGTTGAACATAGGAATTTTTGTCGTCGCAAGGGGAAACCTTTTATGACTTCCTCATCTCGTTATGTGATCTTGCCAAAACGTGCAGGTTTTGTTCAGAGAGCTGTATGGAAAAGAACATCCGGATCAAATAATCAAAGTCAGCTATGACGACGTAGTCGAAGATTTGTTGCAAGAAAACAATCTTACCTTGACCACAGCGATCGCCAAATGTCGCAGCAAAGAGGCTGCTAAAAAGCACCGCTCAGATACCGCTGGACAAGAGTCTGAAGTTGTGGCAACTCTTCGTCACTCATACCAGCCAGCTCGCCAAACCTTCGCTATATGCCCAGGATGTGGGGTAGCCATACACAAGGGAGGTTGTTGTCAATGCCCCGCATACAACCAAACGTCTGCCCGCTGCCACAAAGTAGGCCATTTTGCAAAAGTATGCTGGAGGAAGCAGGCCCAATCACCAACCAGCAACCTAGAGCACCAACCAAATGCTTAGGGCTATCCATGTTCAATCACAACAGCTTGGCCAGCAGCAACACTTACAGCTGTACATGGTGCATGAAGCAGCCACAGAACCAGCACCAACAGTTGCGGTGCAGGTATCATCATCCACTGGCACCTGTCGTCTTGATGTGCTCCCAGATTCAGGAGCGGACATATCGGCAGCGGGACAGGAAGTGCTAGAATTTTTAGGCCAGCACATTAACATATTGCCCTCAGGCATTAACCCCAGAACTGTTAATGGATTAAGCATGATATGTGTGGATTTGTCCCACCTGAACAGGTACGTACAGAGAGAACGCTATCAGTCACCTACACCATCGGAGGCAGTAGCCGACATCACAGCAGAAGAATCGAGGTATTTCACAGTAATAGATGCAGCAAAAGGATACCATCAGTGCCCGTTGGATGATTGTATACCACTTTTACTAGACAGATGCTACAGCATCGTGGGGTGTGTATTTTTGAAGTATTAACATAAGAAATAATCTGATACTCCTCTCTGATCAAGTATACTCTGTCTACGTTTCGCAGATAAAGTTGCGCGCCTCACTCACTCTCTTTCCCTTCTTCTAGCTAATCTCACTTCTCTTTCCTGTGGTGTTTCTTCTGCTCGTCTCAGTCTATACAGCCTACACAGCCTCTCTTGTCTATCCATCACATGCGAATATCACTGAGTAGACTAAACTCAACCAAATATGGAGCATCAGTAAACTCAACTCGCTATTGTCCGCGACACGAACGACCCTACCAACCAAATATGGAGCATCAGTAAACTCAACTCGTTATTGTTTGCGACACGAACGACCCTACCAACTAAATATGGAGCGTCAGTAAACTCAACTCGTTATTGTTCACGACACGAACGACCCTACTGTAGTAAACTGGACATTAATTAGAATACGCATGCGTGTATTTTTATGCTTGATTGTATTGTGTACGTGATTGTACATCCTTGCCGATCATCAATAATTGTGTATTTGTTGTGTGCGTTGCGCATGGTAATCACTTGGTCATCAGTATATTACATTATTTAGCGACGAGGAGAACTTTATGGCAGCACATGGCAAGTTGGATCAGTTTCATGCGGGACAAGACGACTGGGAGTCTTATGAAGAACGTCTCCAACAGTACTTTGTGGCCAACGACGTAAAGGATGCTGAGAAACAGAGAGAAATCCTGCTTACAAAGCACCTACAAGGTGATACGCAACCTCGTGGCACCAACCTGCTTCCAAAACACTCTTGTTCCACAAAAATATTCCATTTACTAACAGCGAATATCAGTAAGAGTTGATAAAGTACGTAAACTCAACTTGTGACTTCTGGTGATGTTAAATTGTGGCAAGAGGTGGTCGTTAAGTTTAGATATAACTCCCTCATGAATAACATTAAAAAGAAATAAACATGTTAAAAGATCCTTCTAGTTGAAAGGGATGACCATTTTAAATCCAACACACAGTCCCTGGAGGATTTTGTCCACTTCAAAGTTTCTGAGTCCCAATGGCTCTTCATAATCCATCTTGCAGCACGATTTTGGACTGTATCAAGCAAAGCACAATCTTTTACAGTATGAGGGTTCCACACCACACAGGCATATTCCAGGCATGGTGTGACGATGCTCCTGTATGCCACATCCTTTGCAAGTGCAGAGCACCCAAACATAGTTCTACGCAAGACACCTAAAATCTTTGTGGCCTTAGAAGCTGTCAATTTACAATGGTTGGACCATGTCAACTTCGAGTTAATGTAAACACTCAAGTATCGAACTAAAGACTTCCATGAAATAGCTCCTCCGTTGATGGTGTAGGTAAACTGGAGAGGAGACCACTTATTTGAGATATTGACAAGCGAGGCTTTCTGCAAGTACTTCTTCTATAAGCCACCCGATAATTTACCAGTGGGTTCCGGTGTGTGGCCCTGGGTACGATTGTGAGATGACACAATTCTTTGGAGCATTTAGAATGGATCCAGCAGAGAAAAGCAAGAAGTTCAATAGTGATAATCTCAATACACGACCAGCAGAGAAAAGCAAGAGGTTCAATAGAGATAATCTCAATACACAAGTTAGACAGAAAGCATTCCTTAAATATTTCTAACTGGTTAAACCGGTTTATACTTCTGGTTGAATTATGTGACTACTAAAAGTAGTTTGTTACTATACCAGCCACTTTAATGTGTGTTATTGTTGAGCCAGTTGATCGTGTAGTTCAGCCGTCAGTGAAATCTCTTTAAAACTTTACCGAATATACATGCTGCAATTTAGCCAGGCATGGCTCATGCATGTGGCTTGCCCACACGTAAGACTAGTGCTCATTCAATCATAAGGCTGTTGAGCTTCTAGACAGGTCTCATAAGCACCCTGTATAGTGGTCCCACATTAACGACTCACACCAGCAATCTGCAAGCAAAAGAATGTTAGCAAATGCACCATTTTCTAAGAAAGTAAGACACCTCTACCAGCATCTTCAAGGCATAAATACCTTCGTAGGAGGTGTTAGCATGACGTAATAGAAACCGAGGCGTAGCCGAGGTTTATATTACATCATTCTAACACCTCCTACTCAGGCAGTTATACCTTGAAGACGCTGGTATGAGGTGTCTTACTATTACTAAAACACTCAAATACCTCTCAAATATCAAAGCATTCTTTACATGCCATTGTCTAATATACAAATACAAAATGCTCTGCACTATAATTTGTAAAATAACTAGCTAAAGTATCGAAGACTTATTGTTTTATAACTAAACCCTTATCGGTTTTTACTTACAGGAATGTTAACATTTTAACATTATATTAAATAATTGCACTAGACTGCTAGCAACTTCTATGATACAATGATCATCAACTATATACAATACATTGTAAAATGCAGGCACCATGTAGCTAATGTTACATGACAAACAATTTTTTATACCTGTGCTACTTACTCCTTCACGACATAATCTAGCATTGCATTTTTAATCCTGATGTTTTATGAATTTCTTCCTGCTTACAAAATCTTTGAAGTGATCTAACACTAAGGCCCTTGCAATTTGGATACAATTGCGTCAGAAGTATACTTAGACTAAACAAAAACACCTTGGTTATATAAAGTGTGAGGCCAATTAGAAGTAGCATTGCAAACAGGTGCAACCAAAAACTTTGATATCAGTTGAGGCCAAGAAGTTACTTTATCTTAAATACTTGAATGACATCCAATAGTTTATAGCATATTTTCACAACTATTGGCTTTGTCACTTGGCCACCTTTATAACTGATATCAAAGTTTTTGGTCGCACCTGTTTGCAATGCTGCTTCTAATTGGCCTCGCACTTTTTTACACCCAAGGTGTTTTTGTTTAGCATATCACCACTTTTTTGGAAACAGATGTTATTACTAGCAAGCAGCAGAGAAGTATTGCATGGCAGAGGCGTAGCTAGAGGTGGGCATGGTGGGGCATTTGCCCAACCGTCACTGATCTTTGCCTACCATCAAGATTTATTTATTTAAAATATATAATGTAGCTATTGTAAAAACAACGTTACTTCTTTTAAAATGCACTGAGAGGAGCGGTATCAGCAGTGTTGTTACGCTGGTGACAAGTCACGTGACAAAAGTAAGGTCACGTGATCCTTTAGTTTAAAAATATTAAAATGGAGTCGCAAATATGGTGGATTGCAATGATGCGCCGTAGTGGATCACCGTCGTCGCCCCACCTGATTCGTGTTTTGTGAGCAAGTACCACAGGTATTATATGAGACAAGACATAGCAATTGAATGGTTTGTACATGCAGAAGTACCTGACCCGGTGAGCCCAATGACTGTCCACTGAATTACAAGGGTCATATAGAAGAATCGACATGCAAGGTCAAGTAATGCATGTATAAACGTGTGTCCCAACACCCAGGTTATAAAAATTAATTAAGCACTTGAGTGAAAAACAGGGTGACTCCTTACTGTTGGCCTTGTGTATACATGCAATCTTGTGTGGTTGCAAAAATTATTATTATTTCAAGCATTATATTACTTATATATATTTTCAATGTCTAGTAGATGCCCATTCAAGTAATCCAGAGGCACGTGAGCTTGTATAGTTGTGATCATCACTGTATAGTTTCCTGGATCTTTTGATCGAGTACCTATAGCTTCATTGTTATACATTACATCATAGCTAGGATAGTGTGCATACACTTTTCAATGCTCACATGAAAGTAGGTATACGTATGCATTAATCTATAAAAATATACTTAGTTGCATGCTTGAACCGTTGCAAAGTGGCTGGCTATGCCCCTGCTGCATGGGCATAACTTGTAATTGCTTAGCATACAACATTGTAAATTAAACTTTGAAGCTCAATTTTGAAAAACTCAGGCAACTTTCACTACAGAGTGATACATCAATATAGTTTGTGTATCTGAAAATTTATGCAAATCATTTCAAGGGAGTCCAAGTTATGGCAACTATCAACCTGCAGTTTCTCAAATACATTCAAGTGTTTACTTCAGGCTGAAAGTAGTATGACAGGTAGAGAAGTGCTGATGCTGAAATCCATCAAGAAATGAGTGAGTTATTAGACAAACAAGTGAATGTACAAAAAGAGAGTTTGAAAAAACTTCCGGGGTTCACGCGAGCTCCCGCAAGCCCAAGAAAAAGTGTGCGATGAAAATGAAAGAAGAAAAAAACGACTGCCGCGTCAAAAAAAATTTGTGAAAGGAAGGACTTTGTAAGGCCGTATCTGAAGACTGGCTGAGCCAATTTTGATGTACTTCGGGTTATTGATTGTGAAGATACCAATTCTTGAGTAATGGGCGAATCGGGTGGGAAGAGATGGTTCGTTGGATGTGGGCGCACAAATGGCGCCATAAAACTCTAGTTACTTAGGAAAGGTGGTCCATTCTCGGTTTATTGATTCTGTATAGTAAGAACGTTGTGGGCAATTATATACCTAGATTAGCTGTCCTCTAAGGTTGATTAAATGTATTAGCTATATTGCAAAAGGTAGCTACAACTGTCTGAAGCCTGTATGATAATTGATTGTCTGCATATGTAAGACAATCTAGCTAAGTCACAAATTTACAGGTGAAAACTGTAAGTCGCTATAGAGACAAATTCTTATTGAGTCATGGAAGTGTTGTCAATTGTCAATGCATGATTGATCATTCATGCACTTATTCTAAAGTATGGCAAAAAATCATGATCTTACATCAATGGAGGATTTACTGATGGATGTCAATACTACTGAGATTTTGGGTTGGGAAAGGTTTTTTACTGAACTAAATTCTTTGATTGCTTATTGTGAGCAATAATTTTGCAGCTTATGAATACACTCTTCTTGCTGTTAGACCTCTAGGCATGCATATTAAGTGGGCCATGTATTCTTACCTAGTGCACTTATGTAGTCTTCCAATAATTAGCATTTGTCTAATCTGACCTTATGGTTCTAACAAGTTCATTGAGCTGACAGTCAGTGTTATTTGAGATCCACTTAATAAGGATGCCTAGAGATCTGACAGCAAGAAGAGTGTATTCATAAGCTGCAAAATTACCATCTGGAGTTTCCATCCTTCGCTCTCAAAGAAAACTTTTAGTTCAGTATAGCTATGTGACTGGATTTAGAAAAAGGGGTCTTATACTCGCATCTGATTTTGCAACTTTGAATAGGCATAACTTGGTGTGTGATCAAGCTAATGAGTCAAAATTTCACTCACATAAGTTTAATGATAAGAAAGGCCTTCAAAGCTGTGGGTTGATCACAAGTGGAGTTGCATTCTTGTAGTCAAAAAATTGGACACATTATAGGACCCCTTTTTCCAAATCCAGTCAAAATTTGTGATATATTCACTGTACATTCCATAAGCAAAGGTAACACACCCAAAAATATGAATTAATGCAATTTTCTACGTATGTAAAATCTATGAATATTTTGCTAAAAACTTGTGAAACTAGACACACTGATTATATTACAAATAATATAACATTTAATACATACATTGTCAAAGAATCAGCCCAATCTGTAGCCAGCTAATATCCACCTTTCCTTTAGAAACTTGGTCCTGTAGCAATACAAAATGTATTGTGGAGTCTTGAAAAAGTTTCTTTATGCCAAATATAACAGAGCAATAAACAAATATCAGTCAGAATTCAATTCTTTATGCTTTACTTTGTAATTAGAGAGTTATGGAATTCCTAATTCTCCATGGGTAACCTCTGCCTTTACCATCTGAAAGTTTTAGAAGCATTTTTCTATGTGTTTGATGAAGAGCAAACAGTTTAAACTTACAAGACAAGTAAGTTAATGCCTTTTTCTTATTTATACTATGTTATAGGGTTATATATTAGCCGATAGAGAAGTTGGGTTTGGTTGGATTTGGTGCCAAATTTTTTCTGTTGTATTGATTCATTACATGGCACAAAATCAATGATAACATTAAAGTTTGTTAAATGAATTTAGCACTGGGTTTTTAATCATTAATGTTTGTAGTATGCAGAAGATATCCGTTAATTAGTAAATTTGTAATTGTTTCCAAAATACAATGCATATTTTTGTTATGATAATTAAAACCTTTCCTAACTCCAAATCTCAGTAGTACTGGCATCCATCAGTAAATACTAAATCCGTAATTGGTGCACTTTAAATAGGCCTTACTTGGTGTGCTTTGAATAGATCCCAAGTTAACTTTTGCACCATTCTTAACTTCATTGTACTGATCACCTGTTCACTCTTTTGTATCTTTTATGAAGGTATGAAGTCATGGAGTACGACCTGATATTCTTCTCTTGGGGCCAGTGTAGTCAGCTTACAACAAAAAAATATGCATAAACATATTCATTGGTATTAGTATTACTGGTATAATAGTCAAAGAGTCAAGGGTTATTTTTCATCTGACCAAGCACTGAGATTGGAGTACAGTATTAATGTGGTACCCCTTGTGTTTAGGGATGTAGGGTAATATTATTCATGTTAATTCCAACAGAATCAAATGCAGATCTTGAACATGCATTAGGCATTGATGCTGTTAAACAGAAATGAGCCAGTCCCCTTTATTTGATGAAATTGAAAGAAACTAGACAATTATCACAAGTGGCGCTTGATGATGTAGTTGAAGGCTCCAGAATGATATTTACTTCTACTGTACAACAGCTGCACAGTGGTGTACATGCAAAACTAGCATCACACGGAATAGATGAAACAAAGCTTGATGAAGGATGTTATTGACCCATTTATTGACCTAGAAACAGCAAGAAAAGTTTTTAAGGAGCACTTTGGTCTGGTGGTAAGCATTTGTGTTACAACAGTTGCAAAGATTTAGTGATAAAGGAAACTTTAATATAATTTGGCTATTTAAAAATAGTTAAGTTAGTGAACCTTGGATGCTTTATATTGTACTTAATTCTTTCAAATAGGAACCACGTGAGGTATTTGTTGGCAAGCCTAACTATCCTAGAAGGTTTTCAGGAAGCAAAAGATCTTTAGTAGGGAAATGTGACTCTTTTCAGTATGTTTCTTTATTTAAAACATTGGCAAAATTACGTACTTGAAGACAGCACAATTATAGAGCACATTGACAACCCACACCAAAAGTTAGATGATAAATTAGAAGATTTTTGTGATCGTGAATTATTTACAAACCATCCAATATTTCTGCTGACCCTTATGCACTTTAGATAATTGCATACTTTGATGAGTTAGAAGTGTGGAACACATACGAAAGTACATAAATTAGGAATCATTATTTTTACCCTTGGAAATATCCCACCAAAATTTCGATCCACCTTAAGATCAATAAACTTAGTTGCTTGTGCAGATCATTATTGATGAACATGGCATTGACAGTATACTTGAACCTTTTATAAAAGATTTAAATATTTTAACTTCACAAGGAATTACAGTTAGCCTTAAAGGTGTTTGCCGTACCTTCGGAGGGCTTCTATGTTTCCTTGCTGACAACCTTGCAAGCAATTTATTAGGTGGATTTAAGGAGTATTTTTCTTTCTCGTATCGATTTTGTCGTTCTTGTTTGGCTACAAATGTTTCCTATCGCCAAAAGTTTTTACCCTCCTATTTTACCAAAAGAACTGACTCAAGCCATCAAAAACACTGTGATGAGTTAACAAGTAATGAAGCACTAAAAGAACATTATTCAAAAACATATGGGATTAATCGTCTTAGTAAGCTCATGACCATAGAAACTTATTCAATATTTAATGGTGGTTTGCCTCATGATGCCATCCACGACTTTTTGGAGGGTGTGGGACACTATGAAATGAAGTTACCTCTGAGGCATTGTATTGATAATAAATACTTGACACTTACTGATTACAACCACCGTGTAGTTTTTTTTAGTTATGGGCACAATGAAAATGATAAGCCCAATGAACTACTCCGTTATAATGATAAAAAGTTTCACTAATCAGCTGCACAAACATTACTACTTTGCCGACTTTTACCAATGATTGTTGGGGATTGCGTTCCTGAAGAAGACCAAATGTTTTTTATTATATTGTTAAGGATATATGGTATTGTGTTCAGTCCAGTTATCCCTAAAGGATATTGTTCAGTACTTCGGCTTCTCATTGATGAGTACCATTCTCTTTTTAGTGAACTCTATTCAAGTGCTTTGTATTTTGATGACCACTTCCATTCATATGTTGTTACTGAAACGCCAAGTATGAGTATGATATGCATTGAAGGCATTCTTAGTCCTTGGGTACTTCATGGACACAAACTTTTTACAGGTACAAGGCTGTCGGAAGTGGTGAGGCTGGTGAGGCTCTGGCCTCACCAGTTTTTAGGGCTAATTCTAATATTTCCGTACTGATCTTTTTTTAATTTTCCAGTCATAAATATTGAACAGTAGCTAAATAGTATAACTTACATTAAACATTCAGCTAATACATAAATTATGCACAGCGCCGTTATTAACTATTGAAGATCTAAGAGATTACTAGCGCACTCATCCATTGTCGTGAATGTTAAGATGATCTCGTGATTACCCTGTAACCTACATGTGTATTATTATTTTTACACGTGTGGTATGTTAGCTGTGTAACATGTCTTTATCTAAGTTTTTCTCTGTTTGGCTACCAACTGGCACCCTCACTGGGAGAAGTACCCAATCATTGAACCGCATTCGCTAAAGTTTCCTCAGCATGAGTTCAGCCAGAAAACAGCTGTGCACGATCGTTTCAGCCACATGCCAGAGCGCTAGTAAATAGTAGCCTACTGAAGTCAGCCAAAAGTAGGGATTAAACTTTTATAAATTATCTCATGCCAGAATGTTCTCTCGTCCCAAAATCTTATTCCTTGTTTCCTTACTTTTTGTAGCACTATTGAATTAATCCCTACTTACCTTTTGAATTTTGAATTTTTTTATCATTCTAGTTTGTTTACTTTTTATACATGGTTAAGCATTCATAATAATCTTTCAGCAGGTGGACAAATGCTACAGGCACTTACGTAATAATTATGCTTATTTACAGGCGCTTGTTAACAACGCGCTTACATGGCAAAGCGCTTGAAAAACAGCAAAAGCTATTTGTCCAAGGCTATAATCTTGAAGTTCACGATGTAATAAAGTATACGCGAAAACATGGTGCCACTGTAACTACGTGCAAGCCAGGTTTTTGCGTGACGTAATAAGCAGAAGACGTAACAGGCTATCGTCACCTTCGATGAGATTCACACCTTGCTAAAGGAATATAGAACAAGGAAAGGAATAAAGGATAAAAAGAATCGCCATGGTGCAGTGGGTAAATCGTCTTCGGAACAACATTTTCGTAAATCCGCCACCATTACCTTTATTATGTGAAATTTCTGAAGGGAGGGTAAAATATTGGCGAATGAGCCACATGTATAGCTAAAGCTGATCCTAAAAAGAAACATTGGCGGATAAAGAATTGGCGAATGAAGGCTATTTGCCAAATTCGCCAATTTTTTCCCACTCCAAAATAATTATTTTCCCACTCCAAAATAATTATTTTCCCACGTACAGTATAAACTACTATTTAACTGATACAAAAATGTTTTATTATAAAAGTTAGACTTATATTATTAGAGTTTATTCACTGTTGGTCCACATGCATACTGACTGTTCTAATAGATCGTATCAGGAGGTGATTGTTCTATTAGAGTATATCGATCTTTTCTCTGACATGCAATTTATCAGGTAAGGAGTCTCAGTATACTGAAATAATTGTACTTATTATGCTAGCATTATGCTTGATGCTTTCAGGTACCTATTATGCTCAAAATTATGCCTAGTTGAGAAGAACTGTTCCACAGGTTTAAGTTACCCCTAACATTCATGTAACCATCATATGGTTACATACATTGTTCAGAAAGTATTACCAGAGGTTTTGTTACCACAAAGTGACATACGTACTGATTGACATACATAATATGTGACCGGATTTGCAAAAAGGGGTATTATACACGCATCCAATTTTGCGACTTTAAGGATGTGTAACTCAGCTCATGTTTGACCTACAACTTTGAAATTTAGTACCTGGCCTTTCCTATCATTGTGGTTATACGAGAGAGAATTTCAGCTTAATATAGCTCACTCACAAATGAAGTTATGCCTCTTCAAAGTTGCAAAATTGGATGCGTGTATAAGACCCCTTTTCGCAAATCCGGTCACATATAACAATCATCACAGATTACATATGCAACTACGTGATCACGTTGGTATAATTATGATGATCATACTGCATGCACATAGTTACATGATTGCCATGGTAGCTAAGTGTGTCCGTAGTTACATGCATACAGTCAACTTATACTATATGCTAGTGCTGCAAGTCATAGGTAACATATGACATATTGTGACATAAAAAATTTATATCGTGATATGATACATGTTCTTATGTTGTGACATATGTGACCGGATTTGCGAAAAGGGGTCTTATACACGCATTCAATTTTGCAACTTTAAGGATGTGTAACTCAGTTTATGTTTGACCTACAACTTTGAAATTTGGTACCTGGCCTTTCCTATCATTGTGGTTATACAAGAGAAAATTTCAGCTTAATAGCTCACTCACAAATAAAGTTATGCCTCTTCAAAGTTAGACCCCTTTTCGCAAATCCGGTCACATATAAAGACAGTGGCGTAGCGAGGGGGTTTTCCTGGTTTTCTGGAAAACCCCTTTGAAAATGAGTTTGAAAAATTTATTAAAAATTATTTATGTAGCAATATAAATATTCCCCATGCAAGTTTTATACTAACTGTAGCTAACTACCTTGCCACCTAGAATACTGAGATGCCTTAAATAGCGCTTGCTTGAGCTTTAATATAAATCAAATACCACAATCGAATAGTTTATGGTGTGCTTTATATAGAACACCGTTTTATAGTGCTTGTGATATGAAGCGTCGTGGACAGTGAACTCTTAGCGATTTTTTCCAGAAGAAAAGGTAAAAAACGTATTATAGAAATAGATAGCTGGGCTGAGGTATGGTTTTGACAGTGATTTTTGTGACAGTTTTGAGTGGCATGCAGAAGTCAGTCAGCCCAAACAAGTTAAATTTATAATTATTTGGCTCTTGTTTTTAGCCACGTTGGGGATTCTGATGAGGTGCCATCTAAACAGGGGCCTGCCACAGCTGAATGTACTGAGGACTCTGTGTATTCAGACAATGAGAGTTTGGATTTAGACAGGCCGGGCACCCCTAGACCTCTTGATGATGCCTTAGTTGTGTCTCCGAGTGCCTCTACAGTAACCGACATGCACAATGAGCAACTGCCCAGGGATTGTGAAACCCTTTTGAGAAAGGGTCTGTCAGATACCAACAAATTAGATATTTTGCTTAATTTTTCATCATTTAATCCTCCTTCATCATACCAATTTCCTACCAAGGTTGAATTTGGAAAGAATCGTTCTTTTCAGCACAAATATTTGCGATTATACAGTTGGCTTGGGTACACATCCAAACTTGATGGTTGCCTTTGCCTTCCATGTTGCTTGTTTGGTTCAGATGGTGGTAATGCCAAAATTTTTGTTGAAAAGCCTTATTCAAACTGGACTGCTTTGAATCAGAAGCTAAAATTACACTCTACTTGTCCAACACACGTTAAATGCTCACTAGCTATGAAAAGTTTCAAAGATGCACATGCTGGTGTTCAGCCTACCATCGACACCACCATGAATAAACATAGGCAAGAGCAATATGATCTCAATTGCAACAGGCTTGACGCAATTATAGATTGCATTGTTTTATGTGGGAAACAAAATATTGCACTACGGGGACATAGAGATGCAAACAGCCAATTGCAAGCTCAGTCCAGCAATCAAGGAAATTTTAAAGCCATCTTGCAATTTAGAGCTCTTGGTGACAAAACCCTTCAAAAGCATCTCACTGATGCCCCTAAAAATGCACAGTATACATGCCCAGATACACAAAACGAAATAATTTCAATTTGCAAGCATTTGATTTGGGACAGATTGTCAAAGCAAGTGGCAGAAAGTGGGGTGTATTCTGTCATTTGTGATGAATGTACTGACAGCTCCAATAAAGAACAGTTATCTTTGTCAGTTCGATATGTTGCAAACGATCAGGTGTGTGAGTCTTTTGTGGGATTCTTTGAACTTAGTGAGGGAGTAACCGGTAGAGCAATTGCAACTACGATTGAGAAGGCTTTAGCTGATTGTCATTTGGATCCATCCAAACTGAGAGGGCAGGCATATGATGGGGCAAGCAACATTGTCAGGGAAATACAAGGGTTGCGCTGCTATAATTCAACAAAAGTATCCACTTGCTATATATTCCCACTGCTGTTCCCACATACTTAATTTGGCTATAGTGCAGGCATGCAGCTTGATTCAGGTCCAGAATATGCTTGGCATTATTGATAAAGTTTATAAATTCTTTGACAATTATCCAAAGCACCAATATTTGCTGAACACTTTCTGTGCTGCTGCTGATGGTTTGTCAACAAGCAAGTTGAAATCTTTATGTAAAACCAGATGGGTCCAAAGAATTGATGCCCTCCAAATATTTGTTGAAATGTTTGAAAGCATCATTAGGGCATTTGACCAAGTGACCACCAATTCATCGGATTGGTCTAGAGATTCCACCACAGATGCAATGTCACTTTCTAAAGCCATGCTCAATTTCGAGTTTATTATCACATTGCTTACGGTTGAAAGGTATATGTCATTCACCCACAATTTAACCACATCTTTACAAGCCAAAGCAATGGATATTATGAAGGCTACTGAGCATGTTGCTACTCTGCGGAAAGTCTTGACCGATGTTCGCTCAGATATCAATGTTCAATTTCATGTCCTCTTCAATAGTGCATCACATCTTGCAGAGAAGTATGAGGTTTCAGTAAACACTCCTCGAAGGTGTTCTAGACAGACAGCTCGTGAGAATCATCCTGCAGAGAATGCAGAAGAATATTATCGTCGGTCAATGGCTATTGCATTCTTAGATCACCTGGTGACTGAAATTGACAGCAGATTTACATCTCATTCAATCAAGGCAATAAGATGTCTAGGAATCATTCCTTCTTGCTTTTCATTAGAAGAGAAAGCAACTGATGATGAATTATTGGAGTTTTTTAGGTCTGATATTGATAGCACTAGTGTGGCTAAGGCTGAGCTTGACATTTGGCGCTCGTATTTTGAAGGCAAGACGCTTCCCACTATTCCTAAAGCCTGCCTGGAACATGCCAGTCCACTTCTGTTCCCACACATTAGGAAGTTCTTGATCCGTATGATGGTAATTCCTGTAACATCGTGTGAAGCTGAACGATCTTTCAGTGCACTTCGAAGGATAAAAACCTACTTGCGTTCCACTATGAGTCAAGAAAGATTAACTGGACTGGCATTGCTAACTATTCACCAGCATTCATCACTAATACCGTCAACAGCAGAGATTAGGTCACAGTTCCTGCAGAAAAATCGTAGAATAATGGAACAAAAATTAATATAACCTAGCTGTAACTTTAAGCATACATGTATACAGTCAATAACTTACTATTTGTACACACTATTTTTACATGCATTTTCGGTGTAAAACTCAAACATTTTCCGGGGGGCTACGCCCCCCTAACCCCCCATTTTTGGGGGGCTGCGCCCCCCAGACCCCCTGCTCTGTCATTTGGAAAACCCCTTTCAAAATTCCTGGCTACGCCACTGAAAGATGATATCATTCATGGGTATGATAAGCAATTGGCATGTCTATCATTATATCTACACACATAACAACAACATGACATCAGATTATTATGTATGGATACCACAAACACCGCTTATCATATTATCAGTTTATGTCACGACATAATTATGTTCATATCGTCACCTCACACTAAATGTATGTTGTGACATGAAAAAATCTATGCATCACTACTATAATTATGCATTGTTATGTATTCACCATATGCATAATATAATAATGCATCTTGCACGTATTAATATGTACATGCGATATGTGTATGGATGGTATACACATCTTTGCACGTGTGTTGTGGTGACTACAGTTGTACAAGCTAAATTGAAACCGTGTCATCGCACAATTGCTAGATGATACCTTTACTTCACCCTGATAGACACACACCATGGCTGGCTATAAAGTAGGGTAGTCAATTACCCCTTAATTATACGTATAATGGAATCGTTTGACAGTGGTATGATGCTATATAGTATTCCAACTGTATAAACTACCGGTAGTTGTGACTGCATATATTTACTGGGTCAATATAGTTGCGTATACACCTATGGCATATTTTAATACTGCCTAAAACCAGTCTATTAGGATGTTAGACTATTCTATTAGAGTATTTCAATGTTCTATAACATATAAAAGTGTTTATTGCTTGTTTGCATTGGCAGGACACATGCACTACTGTGGTACTATGGTATGCATGGGCAGCTACCATATTGTCAACATGACATGGTTCCACTGTCAATACCGTCAATATGAGCTAGTAGCTACAGGTGGCCACCACTGTCAATACCAACACTAATGCATCATTGGTGGCTACCACTATCAACACCATGGCTGGTATCAATAACTATACGACATGGTAATACCATCCATACTATGATATTATATATGTGACTGGATTTGCAAAAAGGGGTCTTATACGCGCAATTATAAATATCTAGAAATACATTTTTGAAATATTCAATTAAATATATCTCGAGAATGCATGAAGCTGCTTGTGTGCAATTCTCCACGAATGCACAGTCACTCATGGTAGTTTATTGGATCAACTCTTCAATGAATAGTTAGCTGCGTTTCCCGCCATTTTAGATAGTTTATTTCACAAGGTAGTCAATACCACAAACAAATCCGGTGGGGTGGCAAGGGTGGGGGGAGGTGGGAGCCACGAAGTGGCGGGGCCTTCCGACCAGAAGGATCCTTATGGCCATATGGTGTCAATTCAGGCTGTTTTCAGCCTCAGATATCACAAAATGTAGCTAAAATCACGGCCAATCTCGCCAGCTAGTCGTGTGGTGATTCCCTGCCGTCTGTCTGCTTGTCCAGGCAAGATGGAGCCATTTATAGAACATCCGAGCACTCTCGTACGTCATACAGGCTGGAGAAAGAAGCCTCAGTGAAAGCAGACTGCTGTACTTTTGGCCATGACAGCCATATCAACTGTTAGTTTAGTGTTGTGTCTGTCGAATGGCGGTGAAAAGTGAGACTTGAAACTGTGCGTGTATAAGACCCCTTTTGGCAAATCTGGTCACATATATCTATGTACACTGGTAATGCAATGGTGCAATGCATATATTATATGAATCTTGTATGGTAGCTACCCATGCATGTCACAGTGTGACATAAACCATGACATGCATATGGTACCAATGAATGTCACACTAACACATGGTACCAGTGCATGTCACACTATCACCATAGATCTTTAACCATGGTTAAATATCTATGCTATCACACGGTACCAATGAATGTCACACTATGATATGGTACCCATGCATGTCACACTATGACATGGTACCCCTCCAGCATGGTACGCGTACCCATGCATGTCGCACTATCACATGGTACCCATGGAGGTCACACTATGATATGGTACCCATGCATGTTACACTATGACATTGTACCCTTGCATGACATGGTACCCCTGCATGTAACACCATGACATGGTACCCCGGCATGTAACACTATATAGCATGGTACGTGCACTCATGCATGTCACACATTATGACATGGTACCCATGCATGTCACACTATGACATGGTACCCGTGCATGTCACACTATGACATGGTACCCATGCATGTCACACTATAGCATGGTACGTACCCATGCATGTTGCACTATGACATGGTACTCATGCATGCCACACTTTTGCTATAGTGTGACATGCATGGGTATTATGTCATAGTGTGACATGCATGGGTATGTACCATGCTATAGTGTGACATGCATGGGTACCATGTTATAGTGTGACATGCATGAGTACTATGTCATAGTGCAACATGCATGAGTACATACCATCCCATAGTGTGACATTCATGGGTACAATGCCATAGTGTGACACGCATTGGTATGTACCATGCTATAGTGTGACATGCATGGGTACCATGTTATAGTGTGACATGCATGAGTACTATGTCATAGTGCAACATGCATGAGTACATACCATCCCATAGTGTGACATTCATGGGTACAATGCCATAGTGTGACACGCATTGGTATGTACCATGCTATAGTATGACATGGATGTCATAGTGTGTGACATGCATGGGTACAATGTCATAGTGTAACACACATGGGTACTATGTCACAGTGTTGACATGCATGGGTACCATGCCATAGTGTGACACGCATTGGTGTACCCATGCATGTCACTATGACATGGTATCCATTAGTGTTGTACCGATATGCCCTTTTGCCGATATTCCGATAACCGATATTAACAAGAATTAATGTACCGATAATTGAA
Source organism: Spongia lamella (assembly GCA_963930835.1). Taxonomy (NCBI): domain Eukaryota; kingdom Metazoa; phylum Porifera; class Demospongiae; order Dictyoceratida; family Spongiidae; genus Spongia; species Spongia lamella. The sequence goes on along the minus strand of OZ005746.1, from coordinate 22,064,355 downwards.
ACCGATCCGATATAGAACATTTATCATACTTTGTTATTTCACAGCATACTTGGTAAACAGTTACATAACTAAAAAGTTACAATAATGTAAAATAACTACACTATAATAGTTGAATGTTTAGGATAGTTATTAGTTTGTAAAGCACACTCTGTTATAACTTATAAGTTAAGTCTTATATTGATACTTGTCACCAACTAGACAAAAATTGTTTTGTATGAATAGAAGCTCTTCTGAGAGATGTGGTAACATTCTGGTCTTTTTTCGTCATACAGGTCTCCGGCAGCTGAAAAAAGCCTTTCAGAAGGCACTGAAATAGCAGGAGCACACAAGAAACGTTTAGCTAGAACTTCCAAAGTAGGAAACTCAGTTTTGTGCTGAGTCCACCATTTATATGGATCCCCTGTTTTGTAGTCAATGACTGGGTCACTGAGATATTTTTCAAGCTCTGAGGTGGCACTAGAATCTGGTGTGGCACTAGAATCTGGTGTATCTTCACTAGAATTTGTAATTATTTCAGTAAACACATCTAGAAGAACAGGGTTTTTTAAAGGACAAAGTCTTTTAGGGGCTGTAGAGTCTGGCAGAGGTTGCACGTCAACAGTAACAGAAGCCATTTTCTCTAGTAATTTTTCTTTAGTTGCTGCTTTGATTATGTTTCCCCCAAAAAATTTGTCTTTGAATCGAGGGTCCAACTTGTTGCTAGAGCTAACTCTTCTCTTTCCTCGATGCCAGCAAAACGAGACTTAAGAGAATGCAAAATTTGCCCCTTCATAGTGCGTACTCCACTATCATCTTCGTTCATTTCTAAGGTTCTTTTCAAAACACGGATGTAAGGAATAACAATGGAAATACTGGCTAATTCTGCAGAGATGGAACGAGTTACCTCCTCAATAGGGCTTAGGATATCCACACACTTTTTAACTAACCCTAACTGATGTGCAGAGAGTTGTTGAATACTACCATTCTCTGCAGAAAAGGCTGCTAAGGCCATTTTTGCTCTAATATGGATTGGTACATGTATAATGTCGAATTCCACCGAGTGGCTACTTCCTGTTTTAATTTGTGCTGAGGGATACCAAGACTCTGTTGTATTCTGGTAAGATTGTGTGAAGCAACTGATGAACGATGGAAGTGGCCTACAATGCTCTTGCAAACTGCAGTTATATCATCTGTGACAACAGGCCATCTTTCACAACAAGTTGTAACGAATGGGCAAAACAGCCAAAATGAGGTAAGGATGCGTCTTGCATCGCCTTAACCATATTGCTCGCGTTATCACTGAGGACTAAATGTATACGGTCGTAAGAAATGTTCCACTTCTCCAGCATTGTACTAATGCAGCTAGCTATGTACTCACCAGTATGAGCCATCTCAAGGGATTGAGCATGTAGAACTGCAGAACGTTTCTCAAAGGAATCGCTTATCCAATGGGCCGTCAGGCTTAAAAGTGATGTATCATTAACAGAGCAACTCCATATGTCTGTAGTGAAGCTAACACTCCCTTCTTCGCTACTAATGAGCTTGCTAATTTCATCCTTCATCCCGCTACAAATTTTGGGAATAACATTGTCAGTGTAATACTTACGACTGGGGCAGGTATATCGCGGCTCTAGAGCTTTGAGGACGCGTCTGAAATCTACGTCTTCCACGACAGATAATGGGTGGCAATCAATAGCTACCATTTCGCCAACTTTCCTTGTGATTCTCTGTGCCTTTGGGTCATTGATATCCCATAGCTTAGTGCGCACCTCGGTCTCTTCCAGCGAAGGTTGTTGCAACGAGCGTTTTCGTGTTTCCTTGGGAGCTGGATTTATTTTACTCGCCTTCTTTTCCAAGTATTCTGCATGTAGTTCCACGTGCTTTGACGAAAGGTGATGAACCAGGTTAGTCGGGGTATATCCTTTCGTAGACGAACCGCCCCTCGGGACCCTCGTATCACAGCTGCAACAAACGGCAAACTTAGTATCTTCATCCTCGGTGAAATACTCCCAGATAACAGATCTTTTCTTCGCCATGTTGCGCGTGACTTGAAAACTAATTAATATCACGTGTTCATATCGGTATCGGTTATTAATTTTAAGTATCATCCGATAACGATACCGATAGGCTAAAAACCCACCGATATATAGCTACCATGTCATAGTGTGCCATATAATACATGCATTGGTTTTTTGCAACAGTGCGACATACATTGTAATTAGTACAATGCCATGGTGTGACACGCATTGGTGTGTAACATGCTATAGTGTGACATGTATGGATACTAGTGTTGCACCGATAATCGGATCGGCTATCGGTTGTATCATATACCAATGGAACCTAAGCATGTCACACTCACACTGTGACACATTACCAATGCAATAAAGTGTTACATGGCATGTGAACTCACCATAATTGTAATAAATGTGCACAGATACATGGTCACCAACGTGGCTTAGCGAAAACCAGACTAGTTCACACCTTCAATTTTCTCATTTAAATGCTTCCTATAGGAAGAACATAAAGGATTGATATTTGCAGTGATAATAGATTATCATGATTGCATTTGTGCTGTGTGAACCAGTGGCGTAGGAAGATGCTCAGTACTGGAGGGGCACTATACTCTGTTCGCGTTCACCTTGCCGGTTGTTACCCTTGAATAACTTCCGTTCCAAATGGGCTAGAACAAAAAATTTTATATTGCCATGAAGCCCTTCAAATGTCGGAAACATTTAGAAAAGAAGCACTTCCATAGGACTAAGCACCAAGAAGATACGGCAATGTAAAGTTTCTCCATACATTTGTATTGGGGAAACCGTTCAAGCGTAATGCTTTGAAGTTTATTGCTGGGCAAATTAGTGGTTGAAGTGACAATGAAGTCTTTTACGCGCACTTATATCATCGGCTGTTATAAGATTACATAATCATCTTTTCTTTTACTCGATCACTCGATATAACTTATCTTACCCATTGTTTTGTATGTTTTCTTAACAATTTTCGAATGGCCTTTTGTTTCTTTTTTTCACTCTCGAAGTATTTCGTCACGTTCACGAGTAGATAGATGATCCATTAGCCTTGTAAGGCGCTTTACTTTGAAAGAATACTTCTCACCATGCCAAACAAGAATAGTTTTTGTTGTTAGTGACACTGTAGAATCTAGCGACACCATTATTATTTGCGCTAAAAGGTAATGGCTATTACGTAGTTGCGTGATGTTACGTAGTTCAGTAATTGGTGGTTGCTTTGAACTTAAACGGCTTCCTGTGTTGAGTTTCAACTGCAAGGTGAACACGAACATAATATTCCAATGGAGTGACACCAGTGGCGGAGGAAGGTGGCTAACTCAGGTGGGGCTAATTGACTGGTAAAAAATTATTTCTATGGCAAAAACTTAAGATCCTAGTGGGGCTGCAACCCCATAGCCCCACCCTTTCCACCGCTAATAAGTGACACTAAAAACTGTGAGGCACCAGCCCCCCTTGCCCCTATTTCCTACACCTATGGTGTGCACCACTCCAAAAAGATTTTATGCACCATTAACTGGGCAGAATAGGAGGTGTGAACTAGGTTGGGTTTTGCTCAGACAGTTACATATGCATAATACATACGTATGAACATATATACATACCGTGGCTGGTTATGTATAAAAGGGGTAAGGTAGAAAATTGTCCTCCAATTTTTGCCTTTTGCCATATACGTTAATTTATTTATGTTACCAAAATTACAAGAAAGTTTAAGAATATGGCATAGACTCTGCATTCTAATAAAACATACAAATACTCTAATAAAACATTCAAATAATTATATAATTCATGTACTGCTATTAAATATAAATGTGCTGTGGGTACTTACATATGCAACTATACTCATGTAGGTCATATTATGGCATGATGTCCCACTATGATTATGGCATGGAACCCATACGTACGTGTCACATTATAGTATGGTACCAACTATGTCATAGTGTGACATGCATGGGTACCATGTCATAGTGTGTGACATGCATGGGTACTATGTCGTAGTGTGACATGCATGGGTACGTACCATGCTATATAGTGTTACATGCAGGGGTACAATGTCATAGTGTGACATGCAAGGGTACCATGTCGTAGTGTGACATTCATTGGTACCATGTGATAGCATAGATGGTTAAAGATCTATGGTGATAGTGTGACATGCACTGGTACCATGTAGTATGACATGCATGGGTACATTACCATAGTGTGACATGCATAGGTGCCATGTCATAGTGTGACATGCATGGGTACCATCGCACTCGCTCGCAAATTTTTGTCGAGTAAAGTGCATTGCTCGATCGAGTTATGTGTACTGAAGTGCTCACAAGACACTCGAAGCTGTGAAGTGAGAAGTAAACTCGAGTGCAAATTTAGTATATAGCTATGCAAGTACTGCATGCCTTATAGTAGCAAAACGCAAGTAGACAATGAGTACTCAAGTGTGAACAATAACTTCACAAGTCAACTTTAGGTATAACGCGTGGTAAAGCATAGATAGTAGAGAGCGTAACCGGGATAGGAAACCCCAGGTTTTCACACGTTCACTCCGTACCCCGGCTGGCTATAGGGTTTATAAAAGAATACAGAAGTTCGGAATACAGATAAAAGTTAGACATTCTACAATATCTGAAACTAGTGGATACGATGTATAGTCTTGCAGTAAGAGGTACAAGATGAAACGGCATAAAATTTTGATTTCTTACTCTGTCGGATTTTTATAACTTTTGAAACACCAATTACCTGCACATTTCCATACATTAACATTCACTCTAGCATGGAAACATACAATCGTTTCATTATAAAGAATCATTATGGAGATATGGGGAAAAAGTGACTGAAGTACTCGAAAAGTAGCAATTTTTCGACTATAAACTAAACTAACTGCTATTATTTACCCTATACATTTTACTTTAGGTATTATAGAAACGGTTTAGTAACTTACTGTAATATAGTGCTTCAAAACGAGACAAATGTTTCATGAAACACGCAGCTTACACCGTCGCACTAACAGTAAACTTCCGTTTTCTTGTATATCAACACCTTCGTAGGTGTTGATAACCAGGGTGAGGAGTGTTCAAAATCAAAGTACAGTGTTCTATTTGGCGCTTCCTATCCCTCACGTCTTTGGCGCTCTATACTATCTATGGGTAAAGCCAAAATATTAATCTATCAACTCTATTGCCGCATAGATAATAATTTATATTGCTCGAAAATATTAAGATACACTTATGCCATAGTACTGACAGTAGTACATGTGTCCTGCCAAACACTTTTATATAATTATTATAGAACATTGAAATACTCTAATAGAATAGTCAAACATTGTATTAGAACATACAAATACACTAACAGATAATTTATATACAGCTGCAGCTGGTTGTTAATATATGCAGTCACACATGCTTGGTAGCTACTGGTAGTTTATACAGTTGGGGTAGCGACAGCTGACATTATACGTATATAGCATCATACCACTGTCAATTATCTTTAATCGATTGCATTATAACTTTGTTTAGGACATCTATAGTAACTCCGTGTTTTATAATAATATAAATACGTATAATAATCATGGGGCAATTGCCTACTGCTTCTTTATAGCCAGCCATTGTGTGTGTGTGTGTGTGTGTGTGTGTTGTGTGTGTGTGTGTGTGTGTGTGTGTGTGTTTACCAGGGTGAAGTAAAGGTATCACCTAGCAATTGTGCAATAATATATTGTATTTAACGTACAACTGTCATACTTACGTAGTCACCACAATAAAAGATATAAATTAATGTGTATTTCATGCATACACATATCACATGTACATATTAAAACATACAAGATGCATTATCATGAATGTACAGTATTATGCATATGGTGAATATGTGATGATGCACATAGTACAATCTGACTGTATGCATGTAACTATGTGCGTGCAGTATGATCATCATAATTATACCAATGTGATCACGTAGTTATAATCTGTGATGATTGTTATATGTGTGTCAATCAGTATGTCACTTTGTGGTAACAAAACCTCTGGTAATATTTTCTAAACAATGTATGTAACCATATGATGGTTACATGTTTGTCATTCTTATACACCACCAATGTGCAGTTGGTCCACTGAATCAATGAGTCAAACATCTTACATATTGAATGTTGACCTGTTCAATTCTCACTTTGATCTGACACATGTCCGAGGAACAAATTAATGTTATAGCATATCATAATAGGTAAAGTCAGAACATTTCAGCCCTTATCATGATGTGTATTATACTACATTAACCATAGTAATCAACTGTTACTATGGTGACAAAACACAAACATGCAAATAATTAAAATATTCTCTTCCTTTGCCTTTTATAAGTAAACATACTGGGGTTGTTTCTGTCTGTGGCAGGAGTAGTCCTCCGCCATCCTGTAAGGCAAAAAGTTCACATTTCATTAATGCAGTAAATGTATGCTCAAAATACAGTGCTAATTTTACACAATTTATGTACAGCACAGACTGGATTTCCTCAATTGTTTACCAACCAAAAGTGTCCAGATTATCAAGGTGTCCTGATTTTCCAGGTCAGCTTACATACTAAAGGGCAATCACCTAAGTGTGTGATTATGCAGGTGTTCTTATTTTCAAGTGTCCACATTAATAGTTTCCACTGTATATAGGCACTTTGTAAAAACCAAATATGGTATCATATATAAACCAAATACAATATCACATAAGCATTAAAGAGGGTGATATAGATGATTCAAAATTAAAAATTCAGTGATATAATGCTTGATCTTTGAACTTTCACTCTATCCTAGCAATGGCGTGGTTAATTAACTCAGTAGTTTAACGTCCATACACTGCATCATAGAATCTAACAGTGTCGATACTCGATTATGATGACCCTTACTCAAGTTGACTCTTGGCCAACTAAATCATTGTCAACACTGAGGACTTGGGTTTTGACTCACCACGACCACTATTGCCACACTACCTTGATACTCATTAATGCTACTTTATTTCTATTAAATAATTGTGTGGTGGCTTCTGTCAATCAAGAATTCTAAGATTCAATGCATAAACGGAGATCATCAATGATTCTACTAGTTGTTATAATGAAGGTGTACGCCATAATTATTATAATGCGTGAAGAGCACGTTAATTAGAGTATTACCAAAATATCTTATCTACGAACCTGAAAACCTTTGAATTTCATGTAGAAATATCATAGACTATACCACGCACCTGTAACAGGCAACAGAGATTATTAATTAACCATGCACGTGCTCTATATCGATATCGCACTGTCATCATGTGCACACGAAATTATTGCTGTCCAAAGTACACACAAGTGTGAAAAATTAGCACCTGCACCTGCATTTCCCAGATTGATGTAAGTCACCAGTTTTCAATTTTATGGAATTAGGCAATTGGAATTCACGAATTCCAAATGTTTAAATGTCCTAGTATATAAACAATAAGGTATATGGCGCTTCGCACGTGCCGAAGCGCCCATATATCTTATTGTTTATACACTAGGATTCGGGTTGGCAGGAATGTACACATACTCGCATCGCCCAGGCGGCAGCATAAAACTTCATGTCCAAACTTTTCATATTTACAGAATAGACAATTGGAATTCACGAATTCCAATTGCCTAATATCCTAATGACAAAACGGTAAAGCAAATAGGCACTACGCGTGAAGCGCCTATTTGCTTTACCGTTTTGTATATTAAGTTTGTGAGTGGCACCAAACTACACACACCTAGCCCAGTTACATATTACTCATACACTTTATTAAAGCATATTTGATTTTAGGTCACTTCTTTGAAGCTCATTCACTGATGTCACAATTCCAAGACTCAAACCACACTGATAACTATTTATGTCCATCATTATCCTTTACGTGATCCTCAACTACAGAATATGCTGGATGCTATGACATGCCCATTATGCAATACTGTACTACATAAGCACAATACGTGCTGGTCAGATGGTACTCGCTCGTACCAGCCAAGAGTTTTGCATTCTTTCAAATATCAAGTTTTATTAATTAGTAAGGTTTATCATTGTCATGACAATCGTGTCATCCATGAAAGTTATAGAACTTCTTCCAAAATCTCTTCAACTACCACAGGATACAACATGGAGTTTGTGGATACTGTTCTGTCACTTTGTAAGAACAGTTTTAATTTTACAAAATCAAGTGAATGATTATTGAAACTCGTTGGAATTGCAGAGCATCGGTTTTGGCAAGACATGTGTGATTATAAAACAAGTCACCCATTCTTTTTCAGTGAGTAATGGACTATTTCCTAGTAATAATGCCATTGCACAATGCTTTTTAAAAGACTTTTTGAAAAAGGAAGGTTATTATTTATCAGAAATGATTTAGATTTTTAGATTAGTCTTGATCACACTTCGTGTCGACAAAATGGATCCGGCAGTACAGCTCTGCATTCTTTGTGTTGGACAATCTTGTACAAATGGAACATCGTTTGATGACATAGTTACTTTTAAACAATTTATATCATAGGTTTAGAAGTTAGGGTTGTAAAATTAAACAAGTGTTTATTGACAATTGTTGAGTAAATACAAAGAATATTTATTTGATAATGAAACAGATGTATATTTGGATTTATTTCATGCTGTTCAAAGAGTGTCTCATGAAAGCATCCTTTGTACATGAAATGTATTCTGATTTAAGAATAGTGTTCCGATCACCTGGTGTAATAATTATTAGAACTGTCAACACGTGTCAATCAGGCAAGAAGAAACTCTTATTATAAGAATGAATGTTTTCTACTAATATTACAAGGTAGCTAGGAAATTGTACATGTGCATATAATTACATAAATCATACCAGTGCAAGTACTTATACTGGAGTTCACAAGTTCACATCACACACCTCCCCTCAGCTCATATATCCATGGTTTAACAATTCTTCCACTTCGTGTTGTTGTCAGAGGACATGGTTCGCAACTGTTCTGTCTCTTATGCTCCGTTACAGATCCAGAAGGGAGGATGTCTTCACATAAGGCCTCGTGGCAACCTCATGAGAAATACTGTAAGGGGGAGTCCTCACTTTACAGCTATCCGTGTCTTCAGTTAGTATAGGTCTGACACGATTGATGTATACAATTTGTTCCGAGTTAAAGTTACCATTGAAGATTCTCTCATCTGTTTAACCATCTAGGGACCGGTCCAGGGAGTGTCTAGTTTGCCGGCACAGGGATTGTTCAACAGAGGCTTCAATGGAGTACGGGGATTGCCTTTGTAAGCACACTGTTGCATTCCACCAAATTTACATCCACCATCTCTCTGAGGAGTGCCAGCTTGTTCATGAGTTCTTCACAATAGTCAATAGTAATGAGCTGCAGAAGTTTGGTATCTGTAGGAGCCAAACAACACCTCAAAGGGAGAGATCCAGTTGAAGAATGTTTGGTAGACAAAACACCCTGGGTGTAAAAAAAGTGCGAGGCCAATCAGAAGCAGCATTGCAAATAGGTATGTGCGACCAAAAACTTTGATATCAGTTGAGGCCAATTACTTATCAAAAATCTTTTTAACTACTTTGAATGATATACAATAGTTTATAGCATATTTTCACAACTATGATTGGGTTTGTCACTTGGCCACCTTTATTAATAATGATGGTGAGAAAAAGGTGGCCAAGCGACAAAGCCAATCATAGTTGTGGAAATAAATTATGCTATAAACTATTGTATGTCATTCAAGTAGTTAAAAAGATTTTTGATAAGTAATTTCTTGGCCTCAACTGATATCAAAGTTTTTGGTCATACATACCTATTCGCAATGCTGCTTCTGATTGGCCTCGCACTTTTTTACACCCAGGGTATTTTTGTTCAGCATATCACTACTTTTTTAGAAGTACAAACAGATGTTATAAGCAGCAGAGAAGTACTGCATGGGCATAACTTTGCACTTGCCTAGCACACAATATTGCATATTAAACTTTGAAGCTTAAGTTTGAAAAACTCAAGCCTGAGATTTTATTAAAACTTTCACTACAGAGTGATACATCAATATAGATTGTATATCTGAAAGGTTATGCAAATCATGACAACCATCAACCTGCAGTGTAATAGCCCTTCTCAAATACATTCAAGTGTTTACTTCAGACTGATAATAGTATGACAGGTAGAGCATAGGAGCTGATACAAATTTGGCTGAAGTCCATGAAGAAATGTAGACAAACAAGTGAATGTATAAAAGAGAGTTTGAAAAGACTTCCAGGGTTCAAGAAAGCTCCTGCAAGCCCATGAAAAAGTGTGCGATGAAAATGAAAGAAAGAAATAAGAAAAAAATGACTGCTGAGTAAAAATTTTTGTGGTGACAGGAAGGCATTTATAAGGCTGTATCAGAAGAATGGCTGAATAGATTTCTATGAACTTTGGGATATTGATTCTTCAAACATTGAAGGTACTAATTGTCTAGTAAACGGGTGAATTGGGTGGGAATGGATGGTTCGTTGTGCGTAGTTGCACTACGGGCGCCATAAAACTCGCAATGGCTGGTACTTAGAAATGGTGGTGCCTATTTCCTCCATTCTAGGTTTGTTTATTCTATATAGTAAAAACGTTGTGGGTCCGTAATAACTAAGTGATAGCTTTAATGGCAGCTTAGCTAGAGCATTTGCGAGTTTGAGGGCGGTGCTACGTGTAAATAACTCACTCAGTGATCGCGTTGCTGCGCTTCTTCTTGGCCTCGTGACTCACTATCATGAGTCTTGATAAACAAACAAGAGCAGCTGCAGGTGTTCCTCCCACATGTTCACAGCAGTGACAACAATGATCGGTTCATGTGCTTTACCCATAGGATGATAAGGTGTGGTGTGGTACTTTTTTACACCAAAGAGATGTTTCAGCAGCCTGCTCTCAAAGTTGCGTCCCTGATCAGAGTGGAATTTTTGAGGTGCGCCAACTACTGTGAAGACTTCATCTTTTAATATTTGCACAATTCTCTCAGCTTTTTGATCAGGCATGGGTTTGGCAAATGGCCACTTGGAGAGCAACCAATAGATATTGATTTCCCTTGGTGGACATTGGAACTTTAAGAACATCCACCCCCACCATCTCCTAGGGTCTGGTGACTAGACGGTGCAGATTTGGGTGGAAGTACTTTAGAAAGCTGACACTTGACACATACCTTACAATGATATGACACACTCTTAGCCATACCAACCCAATATGCTACATCAGAAAGTCTGGATAGTGTCCTTGATGGCCTGAGTCCTCATGGCCAATTTTAAGAAAAGCTGTTGAGTGAGTGGGGAACTATTATCAGGTGCTTGGCATCCGTAATGGTGGGTGATACAACTTGTCAACACAAAACTGACTGTTGAAGTGTGAGTTGAGACCAGATTTGTCTATATCATTTTAAGGGGAACTGCATCCATCTTCTGGTTTGGGGAGGATTCAGCTTTCTCGTAACTAGGTCATAGACAAGAGAGAGTGTGGTGTCACTTCTCTGGGCTGCAGCTATCTTCTCTTCGCTAACAGGGCTAGTGACTCCTACCACTGCAATTGGTCTTCTGGATAATGCATCAGCGTTCAGGTTGGTGCTACCAGGAAGGTGGACTATGTCTAAATCGAAAACTCTTAGTTCTAGGGACCAATGCTCTTCGAGATTTGCTTGTCTTAGAGGTTTCCAGCTACTCTAGAGGTTTATGATCAGTATGGATGGTGAAGTGAGCTCCAATTAAATAGTGCCTGAATTTTCTGACAGCCCAGACAATAGCAAGACACTCCTTCTCAATAGTGGCATAGTTCTTTTCTGTGGGGGTCAGGGTTTGGCTGTAACAGCAAAAGGACAGCCCCCAGGATGCATCAGTTGTGAGTACAAACTTGTCTTGTGGTGTCGGATATACAATCACTGGAGGGGAGACAAGAGCCTTTTTCAACTGTTCAAATGCCTGCTGATGTACACTTTGCCACACAAACGTTGCTTTATTCGCAGTAAGGTCATTGAGAGGGGTATCGGCAAACTTTGGCACGAATCGTCAATAGAAATTAGCCAAACCAAGGAATGATCTGACACATCAATAGAAACTAGCCAAACCAAGGAATGATCTGACATCCTGGTCCTGAATTGCCCGAACCTTCTCTTTTGTTGGTTTCACACCCTTGACTGAGTATTCTGCAAAGCGCCCCGGGATTGGAAACCGCCTGGATTAACACTTATTAACAGATACAGTCAGCATTTATTTTCTCCGCATATTGTCAAGTTAGTTTACTGAAATGTACGGTTTTACAGCACACATGGCAGAAGCTTCTAGCGAGATTTTGAAAGATTCTCCAGAGGGTTTTTCATCATTAGGCACCACAAGCGAAAGTAAGTTATTGGCAAGTAACACATTTTAGTGATATTAAACTATAACAGAAATCACGACCGAGTCGCCTAGTACTAGTGCCAATGCCAGGACCAAATCTGAGGACAACCAGCTGGTGAAAGCACTACATGCAGTGTTGAAGGATGCAACTTTTAAGTTTACCTCTAAGGCTGCACAGAAGCACGCAAGGCAGCAGTGTTATTGCTGGACTGGGCAACAAAACAAGAAAATAAAACTTACCCATGAGTAAAACATTTTTACAACAGCTTCAGCAACAATTTGAAGACTGTTTAAAAATTTTAAATCCAGGAAGTATCAACAGAGATCGACTTTGGGAGTCGTTTTTTATTCTTCATTCATCGAATAAGGCATGGAATGATTTCTTTTTAACAGCAAAGGTGAATCCAATACCTACTCTTTATCAACAGCTCACCTGCATAATGTTTTGTCAGGAAATAAGAAAATGGAGCCATACCATTTGGCCATTGACTGATGATGAAGGAAATGCCTTACGCTACACAGCTGGATATATCTGTCGCCACCTAAGGAAGCAATTGAAACGTAGTAATCATGAGATGAAAGAAGAACTGATACTTTGCTTGATGTAGCTGACAAAAGACAAGGATTCTAATGCATGTAATACTGATGAAGATGAACAGTTCAGGTAGATAGGGGTGGATTGTGGTATGTAAAGAACACAACGTATTTGTTGTTTGTAGCAATTAATGAACAAGTGAGAACATGCCTGAAGCAGTTACAAGCAGGCTCAGGCCATAAGTCTGCCATTATCAAGAGGGTAGTGGAGAGTGAGGAAGTGGAATTTAATTGGCTAATTGCTCAAGCTGATTTTGATGTTGGTGATGAAAAGGTTTACCAGCTATTATTACAAAAAGTTGTAGAACTATTTATAACTGTGCGAGGTTATTCTTATGCAAGTAATCTAATGGAGAAGCACAAACAAGCTATGGCCAAAGGAACTCAATGGGCTAAAGCTTTACGCAGATAACTGTATGATGGACTATAGTACTGGTAATCTACCAATTGAGAAGTTTTGAACATAGCAGTTCACGTTCCATGTGTTTTCTGGTTCTTGAAATATCAAGATAGAACTTAAATGTTGATGGTTCTGCTATAATAATTATTGCGTCCATTCATACACACATAGACACCACAGTATGCTGAAAAGCCTGAAAAGAAAAAAAGAGGTCTTGCACTGAAAATCCATAAAGAGGCTGCTAAAACAGTTTATAGAGAAAATCGCAAAGAACGCAAAGCAGCCTTTACAAAACACTATCGTGAGCACAGAGATGATATCTGTAAGAGTTGTATGCGTTGTGTACACCCAGTGAAGGCTTGGTAAATCTTATGTAGAAGGCCTTCTTGGTGAATTTATGCATAATCCTAAGGTTAAACTTTTGCTTAACTTTAAAATTGTGTAAACAATTCTTATACTGAAAAGTTAAGGAACAAAATGAAGGCAAAACTGCATGTAGACTGGCTGCAAGAAATCTTGTATATGAGATTCTTAGTTTGCGCAAAATAATGCTGGTAATTTCCTGAAGCATGTTAGGGATGTCAATTCCCTTACCATTGACAGCAAAACAGATTTTGGTGATCCTTCACATTCGGCCCATAGTGAACCGTTTTATTATGAGACAGCCTATTTACATGGCTTCCGACCCACGTTGATAAAGCCAAAAAACTTTTATCAATAGAAAAGTGCCACCAACTTCTGATCAATTTGTTAATAGTAAACACTGGAAGGCTCACATTTCTGAAGGTTCTGCACGTACTTGTGTATATCGCACAGTGAGCGATGACGATGTTGAGGCTATTCTTGATTTAAAGCTTGCTTTTGAGAAGCCTATTGCTGAGGTAAGGGAACAGTTGCAAAACATTGATAAAGGCTGTCCCCCATGTCCATCATGTGAAGCCTAGAGTTGTAAATTACGAATACTACGTGCTACATCAGTGCACTATCTAGCCTTACGTAAACTCCTCCACACTGTACGTATATATGGCATCATAGTACTGTGGCTGAGATAGACAATGCACTGTGCATTAACGATTTTAAAACCTTGTGCAGCTTCATGTGCATTGAGGAGTGTGAAGATCTTATCGGAGAAACTTTAAAATCACGATGGACCTCCAGAGTTTTCTGCTGAGGGTCTGGTTAATGTTGAGAGCGATGTACAAGTTAAGTACGCCAGCGTATTTGAGCAGTATTAGGAAAAGCTGGATGAGGATTATGAATATCTTTGTTCCAGCTGTGAGAGGCTGCACAAAAAAGGTTATGTCACAAAATATACTGGTGATACTATCTGCTAAATGGAAGCAACTGAAGCAGTATTTGCTGAAAAGGATCGTGATTTTGATAGTAAAATTAATTATATTTGTAAACTTTGCTTAATATCCAGCTACATGTGTCCTTAATGGTTTGTATGTTGAAGAAATTCCAAACGAGCTGTCACAACTGAATGCTTTAGGCAGGCAACTTGTGCAGCAGGTTAAAGCATTCCAGACAATCATACGACTAGGCACGTATACTCGGAAAGTGCCCATTTATAATGCCACTAAAGGATTAAAGGGAACAATGTTCTTTATCCCTTTACCTTTACAAAATACCATTGAGGTTTGGGGATGCCAAATAATTTAATGTCTGAAGACCTTCAAATGCTACCAGATCCTGAGTTGTTTATTCTGCTTGATGGTCGACCAACAAAAGACAAAGTGGTTTGGCAGACTTTGGTTGATGTCAATGATATCAAAAGGGCCGTTAAAAAGTTGAAAGAAACCAATTGGCTTTATAGAATGTTGATGAAAACTCTGTTGATGTTGCTAAAGAAGCCGTAGATGCTGCTGCTAAAGAAGCCATAGAGGTTGTTAGCAGCACCAGCAGTACTCTTATTAGAAAGGCCACTAAAGCTGACATTGCAGAGCTTGAAGCCTACACAATTCATCGTATGGATGAAAGCCTGCCTTTAGGTTCAGATCTAGATCACTACAAAATGTTGGCCAGGATTAGATAACAGATTAAAATATCTTGACATGATGTGTTTCCCTTGCCTGTTTCCTACTGGGAGGTATGGTGAATTTCATCCAAGGGAAATGAAGTTAACTTTTTGTGAGTATGTCAAGTCACGCTTACTAAATAAGGATTCACGCTTCCATAAGAATCTTGAATTTGTGTTTTATTACCTCTGGCAAAAAGAGCTGAGGGAGCTTTCCAGTGGAATATATAATGTTTTAAAAACCACTGGAAAGCATGGTTGGATTCCTCAAAAAACAAATGGAAGCCAATCTTTCAACTATGTTTCAATCTGTTCGGGGACTAAAAATACTGGTTTCTTAAAAAAAGTGACTTAAACTGCATGATTCATGAGCATGGTTCTCCCTCACTGTTTTTGACATTTAGTTGTGCAGAATATGATTCCATAGATATTGCTTCATATCTGCACAAGGTTAACAATGTTCCTGATGGCTATAACTATGCGCAGAAGACCCTCTGTCAGTATCCAGAAGTTCAGCAAAAATTTCCACAATTTCTTCTAAGTTGTTATAATAAAGGGAGAGATCTTAGGTAAAGTTGATCAATTTTTCTGGAACCAGATGCGTGGTGCCCCTCACTACCATGTGCTTCTGTGGATCAATGAAGCACCTGTTATTGATGTAGATTCTGAAATCACAGTTTTGAAATGGATTCAGGAGCAAATCACCTGTCGCATACCTGATAAAGAGTTGTGACCAAATATCAGATGCATAAATGTATGTAGTTCATATTGTAAAAGAACTGTGAAAATAGGAGGAGCTTTCTTGACCTGTTGCAAATTTGGGTTACCCAGGGTTGAGACAAATGAAGGTAAAATAAATAATGTTGAAGATTGCTTAAAAAATCGCAATAAAATTTATGACTTGCCAAGGTCATTCAGTGAAATGCGAGTAAATGACTACAATCCTATTTTGTTGCTACTTTGGAATGTGACCAAAGCTGAGAAAAGCCACATGCATGAAATTTGGGATGAGGTTAGCAGCAAGGAAACGCTCTACAGTAAGTTGTGGAGCTTTGGTGTTAGGTCATTGCGCAGCCGAGAATGCGGTTTATATGATGCTTCTGATATCTTGCTGAGTGACCATCTTTTGTGAGAAATCACTAACCCCACAGTACCTGTAATGCTTGACAAAGTCGTACAAACAAGATAGAAATCATCAATGAGGTTGCTATTAAATATGTTGACTGAGTCAGGGTCGCTGTCAAGCAGTTCTTTTAATGTATTGTGATTTCTGAGATGTCTTTTTTCTTTTGTGCGGTTGATCAGCTGCAATCCATTGAACAGTTGAGAAGCCTCGTCTTCTAAATCACCGCCTGTACAATCCCACTAAGGAAAATGAATGAGAGAGTTACTGTTATTCCCTACTTCTACTATATGTTCCATTTAGGCATGAAGCTGACCTTATTGGTGAGCACAGTTCTGCAGAGCAAGCGTTCAATGAATTTCTTGCATTGAATGCTAACATGAAATGCCATCATGAGAAACTCTTGAAAATGCTTGAGGCTCAAAGCAAAGTTACTGAGATTAATAAGGACCATGAAAAATTTGAGGAGGTGAAAAATGATGACAAATGTGAGCCTGCAGGTGTACAGATTTCAGGAGAAGCTAAAGCTGCCATGAATGATGGATACTTGTACATCAAATGATTTTGACTTGCTTGAGCATATTGAAATGGTAAATACAGATCAGTTTTGTGTGTTCAAGATGGTAAGTGACCATCTTTGTCATCAGCAAAAGCATGAGAAAGGTGAATGCCTTTGTAAAAGCTTTATACCATTACACAATTTTATAAATGGAGTATGTGGTCTTTCCTTATTGAAACAATCAGGCGCCAAATATCAGAAATTTGGAAACATGATACCATTGTAGATACAAAGTGTGCTGTTGGTGCTTCAACAGGATTGGTTATGTACTGACAGACATATGGACTACATTCTTGGTAAGATTTAGTTATTGGGGCGAGCCTTAGCGAGCCCCACCATATGAGAAATCTGTCTTCTTGATTGCTTGCTTGCTTGTCACGGTATGGCTAAGTGCAAACCAAAAGTACATTCAAATGTTAACCATGCTTGTTTAAGTGTCAAGAAGAAAGCTTCAAGGTCTAAAGTAGTTAGTGACAAATAAATATAATATATGGATAACACTACAGTGTACGTACCTAAATGATCATGATATGATATGGCAATAGCTATTTGTACACAACCAATAACAGTGACACCTGATTGACACAAGACACTGACAAATATGCACATAAGCAGTGGCAATTAATTGCATGGGTGGTCAATATTTGTTAATTGTCTAGCATTTCATCCATGTAGATGCACCATTGCTTCTACATGTTTTGCTATGTAGCTTATGCATGACATGTATCAAAATAGCTAATGAGTTCATACAATACATTACCATAACACTAGGCTCGCCCCACAATGCAATGCATACTGCTCATTAACCCACTCTGGGTCAGAGTTAATTTTTAATGAGAAGCCATACACTAACGGTGTACAAGTATAATAAAGAGCACTCAAAATTATTTCACTTTTGGATGCTCTGTCATTAATGACTTGAACCTATGACTGAACTTTGTTGTGTTAGAATTCTAGGTCATTTCAACACGGTAGTCTTGGTTTGCGTGTCCTTATAGGAGGCCTAGGCCTGTCATGGTAGTAAATGTGTGGTAATGTGGCTCTAAAAGTAACTGTACAGCTGACCGTGACTAGGTAGTATAACACACACATACACACACATACTCAGAGTCTGACATTTCTGACCAAACATCAATTTGTGAGTGTCTAGGCCAGTTGAAAAATATTCAGTAATTATGATTTCTGTGTCACCATAAATGTCTGATCACTTTTGGGCTTGTTCTGACATTTTGTCTGGACATTTTAAAAATCTAATTTTGGTGCATACTGCTCACACAAGCTCAAGGAATGTACTGCTTGTCCTTCATTTCAGTACTAGTACCATTACGCTTTTTTTGTTTCCACCCCCATAAATAAAAATGGAAAAAGTGGTCTGGCTATGCGAGACTAATAATTTTGCGGGCCAGCAATTGTAAGTGCATGTGTGTAATGAAATATGGTTATGAATGATACCCTATGTGCGGGCTTACCTAATTTCCGGAACGGGACGGGACGGAACGATTCCGCAAAATACCACACTACTATTTTACGGGACGGGACGCAATTAACCAGTTATTATACTTTACAACAATTTACAGGTTGATGGCTACGAAATAGCTATGTGGACAAAATTATAGGATTGCTGATGGAGTGCCAGCGAAGCTGACATCCAGATTATAATAAATTATATTACAATAAATAAATTAGCTAGCTATATATAGTTAATTTCTGCCGCGTAGCTACAGTTTTACGTATATCGAGACGTAGCTATATAATGTCGTAAATTGTCTTGACGACAAACGAGCCCTGATTCAACCAACTTATTATTCTTTCAACACAACAAAGTCCTTGCCTAAAACCACACACTATTGTTACAATAATTCGAATAAAAATCAGTTTTACTTGTTTTCAATACATACGTAATAAATTCAGTTCACGTCATTAGTGACATCATCACTCGCAATCCGCGACACTCCCCAACCAAAAAACTCTCTTCAGTATTAAGCCAATTCTTGATCTTCATTCTAGCAACTACTGTTGCCTTTCTCTTTGAATGAGTAGTCGAAGTTGCCACCAAATCATCACATGCATCATTTTCCTCAGTCTCTTCTGGTTCTTGGTAATCAGCTTCACTTGGTACTGGAGTGACAGTTTCACCTTCCTGTTCATTACTGTCTGTAATCTTAGCAGTAGGCACTGAGTGATCCTTTTGATTATTACACATTTGATTATCACCATTGTCACCACCGTCCGGACGTCACATTTGGTCACCGTCACCATTGTCACCTCTGTTCCAATTGTGACCACAGTAAGCCTTTCAGGGGGGTTCAATTAGAGGTGAAGATCCTTAGCCAGTTTCTCCGTAACATAAGTCCTCTGGCTTCCGGAGTCTAGTATCATGCGGACCAAGGCTGAAGAGCTACCTGATAAGTTCTTTACCATAGATGTAGCTGTCTGCATCTGAACTTGGCTACCTGACGTCAACATCATCTCTTTACCATTGATTACGTTGCTGACTTTTTGAGATTCTGGAGGTGGATTAGACTGTGGATCAAATAGCTTAAGGCATAGGCTCCGATGATGACTTGGTCTGTTACAGTGAGCACAAGGTCGGTCTCTCCTACAATCTTTCAGCATGCAGGTGGCCCCTTTGTAAGCACTTGTAACATTCATCAGACCAATGGGCCTGACTACAATAGATGGATTTCATCGGTACAGGATGTTGTTTGGCTGCAGTAGAACTTCTGGTGTTACCTGCTAGTAAACCTCCTGCAGTTGACTTGGGGTAATAAGAGTGTCCGCTTGCTTCTCTCTACTAATCGGCCTCGTTGGGGCTTGTGCAATACGGGATTCACCTCCTCCTGCCGATTCTAGCCTCGGTAATTTTACCTCCAAGTTTAATAAAACTTTCCCAACTACCATATGAAGGCGCGCGACATCTTCCAGGTTATTACTGTAATTTTCTTGCAGTAACTTTTGGGCTTCGGTTTCTTCTTTAACTAACACCCTTCTCTCACGTGTACGGGAACTTTTCAATGTACTAATAATCGGCATCTTCGAACCTGTAAAGGTCAACCAGGAAACAAATGACTAAATGGTTTAAGTTACTCGCCTTTCGTGGTACCGTTTTCACAACTGTCACGGTACCACAACTTCTAGATTTCGCGAAGGCTAATGCCCTCTACTATCCAAAGCTAGCTTTATCATAGCGCTATAAGCAGCAGGTTTTATGTTAACAAAATGAATCTAGCTCTCGGTCTAGCTACAAACCACCGAATTTACACCTAGAACTGAAAGGATTACTAAAAAATTCCCCGTAAAACAAATAGTCGGACTCCGCCAACCAGAGTAAATTACGTATAGATGGACTAATATTATTTAGTACCGGTTATAGTAGCTACCTTGAAAACCGCAGCCTCAGTTAATTGAACCTGGCAGGAGCAACTGGCTTCATTGGCATGCATGGAGGCTTCCATTCCAGTGCCATACTGCACTAGGCACGGAACGTATACTACAGAGGAGGCAGCAAGTATTCTTGAAGGAACATCCAGCGATGATAGCCGTGTTTGCGGCACTCCACCAGTAAAACCCAAAGGTGGAGATGTCTTCCTTTACTTTGCAGAAAAAGAGGAATGCAAAGGTACTAGACTAGCTACACTGAGCCCTACGTAGCTATATGTAGCTAGCTAATAGTTATAGCTATAGTACAGAAATCTAAGAAATCTAATAATCTTAAATGGGATCGAGGGCCCCGGCATTAGTAGCTAGTAAAAAATCAATGGTAGCCGCTAGCTATATAACTATAACTACGTACGTATAGCTGTATACTTGCGATATTATCAGAGCTTATATTATGTTCTACCTTTACCAGGATGAACAGTGCACTATATAGGACGAGCAGTGCAATATACAGCTACACCCCAGTAATATATTATACTTAGCTATACCCCTAAACGTGCATGGGCGGATCAACTGACTTGAAGATATCCCTACCGCAAAGAAATCAGTCCTGTATAGTTTACAAACTATAATGTATATATATAGTCAACACATTTTTAGCAATTTTTTAGTTCCTGCAACATAGCTAGCTAGCCAAGCGTAGCCAGCTAGCTGCTGGTAAACTAGGGAAATGTGCATTCATAGGATAGATAGCTAATTAGTATATATTATTTAACGTGTAGCTACAACAGTTGAATATAAGTTGTATGTTTTGAAGATGATTGGCGTAGTGACCAATACCGTTGGTGTAATAAGGGAGTGACCTCACTCCCAAGGACAAATCCTTTAGTAAAGAAGCACTATTTTTGGATTGATACACCAGAAGGACCACTTAACAGCTTCACCCGTTCAGCTTACATGCTTCCTGGTTGTAAGACTAAGGTAAACCTGGTTAGCTAACAAATCAAATGTATACTTATAATTAATTAGTTATAGCTAGCTACATAAAGAGTAGCTAGCTGTTAAACATTTGCTAAGTATTTTACCCTTTTCATTTAAAAATCCCCATTTTCTAAACTGTGTTGGAACCATTTTCTAAACTGTGTTAGAACCGTAGCTAGCTATACATAATGACTACAAAAAGCTTGTAAAATAGCTTGTAAAATTTATTATAGCTTGTAAAATCTTTTGTAAGCTTGTTAATTTCCAACTATGGGCTAGGAACAATGCAATAGATGATACAAGTGTTGCAGCTGGAACAAATTACTCTCAGCTGTAACCAAGCTATAGTTATGTTATAAACATAACAAGCTAATAAATGTATTTCCTTGTTTCAATATCCCATTGTATGAAGCTCTTTGATAAAATTGCGTTAATGTACCACAGTTCTATAACTACACTACCGTTCTATAACTACCAACCACAGTTCTATAACTACTTAACCACAGTTCTATAACTACCAACTCACACTTTATGGCATATAAAGCACTGTTGTACCCTTTGATCTGCCCACGCAAAATACAATAAACATATATATATATTTAGCTATATATATGTTATAGTTATATCATGGCACGAGTATGATATCTTAGTTATTACACGAGTCTGAGGCGAAGCCTAGGACGAGTGTTAATAACTAAGATATCATACGAGTGAACATGATATAACTGGCTTAATCATAGCTCTTTGTAGTTGCTGTCTGTTTCATTGAATCTTATTTTGATGTAACTAGCTTCAATTGAAAAGGCTAAATTAGAAGCCATGTAATTTGATGGTACATTCAAGGTAAAAGATTGCTTTTAAGTGAATGCAACAACATGAATGAGTGTTAGGTCTTTGAAAAAGTCATTGTAAGTTTTGTTGATTAACACAATTGGTCTACCGTTGTATAACTACTGACCACTGTGGTATAACTGCCAGATCAAAGCAACCACCGTTGTATAACTGCCAGATCAAAGATACCAACTGTGGTGTATCGTAGTTATACCACGGCTGTTAGCTTTGATCTGTGTCTTCACTATGATATAAACATATATAACTATATGCTGTAGGTTTATTTAACTCATTGTCATGCTGCACATGCAGGTCTTAATTCATTATATGGGTAATGAAAATGTTGCAAAGGATTTTCCGCATGGAAATCAAAAGAAGCACTCTCAAAGGAATTATTGTAAGCAGTGCCCATCAATGAGAGCATCAATTAAGACAGAAGTGTCAAGAACTAACCCTGCTCAAGCTTACAAGGTGCAAGTGGCATCTGCCAAGTGTCATCCAAGTCAGATGAAGGTTCTTATTCCACGTGATTTGAAAATGGTAAAAATAACACAAATATGTACATATATAGCTACATGCATCCATTCAATAGCCAAGTTATCATATTACGTATGTAGCTATATAGCTATGTATTATAGGTACGAAATATGAAGTATACGTGCAATCAAGAGAAAAGGATTTCCCAAGACTCCTTGTATAATCTTCATGAGATTTCTTATGATCTTCCACAATTTGTTTGGCTCATTCAAACATTTCCTGATTTGGTATGCGTTTGTGGAATAAAAGAGATTTTGGACCAGCTGGATCGTGTATTGCTGATTGAATCAGCAAACCCACAACTCTTATCCTACGATACCACATTTCAATTGGGTGATTTTTACATGTCAACCCTACTATTCCGACATACCATTTTTAAAGAATCGCCTGTAATTCCGGCTTTGTTTCTGATTCATGAGAGAAAATTTCAAACTACTCATGAAATACTTTTCCGCATTGCGAATGAAAAAGTTCCAAGCCTTGCAAAAAGTGTTTGTCCAATTGTTACTGATGAGGAAAAAGCAATTAATAATGCCATTGCAAACATAATCCCAAATGTAAAGCGACTTCGTTGCTGGAATCACATCTTTCGTGGAGCTAGACACTGGCTTCGTTCTCATAATATTTCCAATAGCAAAATTCAAGAATTCATAGCTGAGTTACGAGAGTTATTTCATAAGCCATCACTCCAAGATTATGAGAAAGCATACCAAAGTGTATCACCTGAATGGGATAAAAGAATTCATGAGTATTACAGCAAAAATATTCTACCTGAAGTAAATTTGTCTGTAGGAAGATGGGTCCTGGAAGAGAAGGGTGTATACAGCCCTTTCAGTGGAGTTGTGAATAATCAATCAGAAAGTTTCAATGCTATACTTAAAGACCTCCAGCACTGGAAAGAAGTGCCAATAGATAGTTTGATTCTTACATTTTACTATCTTCAGTGCTATTTTATGAATGAAATACGTAGAGGAATGTGTAATCAAGGTAGTTACCATCTACATCCAACATTTTCAATTTTATTAGAAGAGGCAGAAGAAAAGGACTTCATAGCTAACTGTGTGCAGCCAGATGAGATTGTCAAGCACATAAAAGAGGGGTTAATTGCTGATGAATTCACCATGGTAGAGCCTGATCATGAACTACAAATGTGTGACACCATCCCTACTTCAGCTCCACTTAGTCAAATGGCAAGAGCCAAAATCTTGATAGAAGCAGGAAAAATTTCATTTGACCCCAAGTTGCATCTGTTTAATGTTCTTGGCTCTGGAGACAATCCTTATGTTGTACGTCTTTTCCCAACAGAGTTCTGCAGTTGCCCTTCAAAAGGGCAATGCTATCATATCATAGCAGTGAAAACAAGTATTGGAGCCATGGTTGACACAAAACTGAATCCACTTAAAAACCTCAACTTGCTGCGAAAAAATACCAGGAGCCGCAATGACAAAAGGTCTGGTAGAAAACGCCCTCGTAGAAAAGATATGACAACTGATGAAAATGATTCTCCATCAAACCCTAAAAAAATGGACACCAATGATGATCCATTAGATAATTCAGGCAGTACTCATGAAAACCCTGAAGGGAATCTTACCAATCCAGGTGAAGATGTTTTAATCCCTGATGAAAATATTCCTTCCGTCAATTCACCACCTCGTTATGTTGGTGAGGAGAATGCTCCACCAGGTGCTTCAATGATTTATGAAAGTCCAATAATAGTATCAGAAAAAATGCAGCATGTTATTTCAGAAAATGACAATATGTTTGAGCATAAACCTATCGGTCCATTGTATAACTTTATTCCACAACAGTTACAAAGTTTTCTCCCACCTGCTTTTCTTCATTCTTATGTTGTTGTCACTCATCAAGATAAATCTGCATTGGATGAACTGTTTAATCAACACCAAGAGCCCTACCCTGTTGTAATAACTTTTCCATATTGTGATAAAATCTACAGTGATGTGATTGATGATCCTAAATCAGCTTCTACTACTGTTAAAATATTGCAAGGAATGAATCCTATTTTAGCAAATGTACTTATTGATTATTATGAAGTTCATACATGGAGTATGTGAGGCAATATTTTTCACTGACTATATAGTTGTATGTTTAATATCTTATTATTTCCTTGTAGAGGGAATTCCAGATTATGAAGATACACTGCAGGTGAATGATGGTGAGTTATATATGCACTTCTACTAGCTAGCTATATACGCATGCATGTAAGATATATGCAACCCAGCTCTGTGCAATAGCCCACTTACGTAGTTTGCACTTTTATTTTGAGAAATAGTTATTGTTTTAAATTATTGAATCAGCTATTAGCTACTTCTGAAAACTTGTGGCTTTCTGGAAGAAAATTTCAGCTAGTTTATCAGCTCTCTACTAATCAAGTCCACTTTGGTTGCTTTTTGAGTTTCCCACAATTTTGGATGGTTTTAAGTGTGCCACCAGGTAAGTGTGTGGGGATAGAGGTGGGGGTAGTACATTACATAGGTAGCTACATGAGCTTATGAATTTCATGAAAATACAGCAAAATGAAGCTCTCCAAAACCAAAAGAAATGGCACCAGAACTAGAATGAATGCACCCAACCCTACAGTCAATCTCAGAGCAGCAAGCCTTGGTACAGCTTAGTCAGACCCCTCTGGAGGGCATTGTTCCATCCATGCATTAGATGCATGTCTGTACAAAAGCCCTGTAGTCTAGAAACCTGACCAGGAAAGGGCTATGATTGTGCATGAATGTAGCTACTGATGTGGAGTGAAAATAGGACTATTGCTTTTCTCAGAGGTGTAGGAAGCTATTCAGAGCTGGGGGTGCTATATCAGATCTAGGGGTGCTATAATGATCATCAGGCCATATTTGTATGGAGAAAAATCACATTCCTATAAAGGGACAGTAAAAACAGGGGGTGCTCCAGCACCCCGAGCACCCCTGCTTCCTACGCCTATAGTTTTTCTGCAAACTATGTGGGTTTTTACTCAGATAGTCACATATATATGTTGCTATATGTACATCAACTTTAATGCATGCAACTTTTACATACCGACAAAAGGATCCTAAATTAAAATAGTAAACTAATTGTATAATAGCTACTCATGCATAACATGTACAGTTGATAATTATTATATATATGTAATGGTATGCATGAATGTCACCAATGTATGTAACTATAGCTATGTATATATAAGTAGCAGAATAAGTCTACTTATAGCTAATTGCCAATATATAAAATAGTTTAAATTTAAGTTATATTTTTACATCAATGCCAAGACATGCAGTATCATAATGAGGATTCCATGGTATCCCCTAAACCAGTTGGAGACATGCATCAGGATGAGGTACGTAAATAAGCATACCTAAAATGTTATTCATAATTAAAGAAACTTTTTAGATGAAAGCCAAATCAACAGAGTTAGCAAAGGATCTACAGTCAAAGCAAGCTGTCAATCACAAGTTGAAAAGAAATGAAGCAGCTTACAAACTAACAAAAGCTATAAAAGAAAGGCGCCAACAGAAAATACAAACATCCTCAGGTTCTGATGGACATTTAATCACAGTTCCAGATCACTTTACTGAAGGAGGTAACAAAGAATTTGTTAAGTTTTGGATTGAAGATTTGGTTCTTCTTGATACCGATAAGGCCATCATTCAGTCTAATTCTTGGCTAAATTCTTCTATAATTGATGCAACACAGAAAATTCTATCTCAACAATTTCCTAGCCTAGAAGGATTTCAGAGTGTTGGCTGTGGTCAAGGAATGACTTTTAATAACATGCATGAAGATTTTATTCAAATACTTCATGATGAACAACGAAAACACTGGCTAACTATTACCAACATAGGCACTACAGAACCAAATGTGCTTGTGTATGATAGCCTATTCCACCAATCCTCTCCATGTATTCAGCAGCAAATTTCCTGCATAATGAATACCAACTACCCAGAAATTGTGCTTCATTTTGCTGATTCCCAGCGACAAAATGGAGCATATGATTGTGGGCTATTTGCCATTGCCTTTGCTGTTTCTATCTGTTATGGCAATCTACCTGGAAATTTCCGTTATGCACAATCTGAAATGAGGGAACATTTGTTGAAATGTTTGAATAGTGGGATGATAGAGGAATTTCCTAAGAAAGAAAGGAGATCAAAAATAAAGATAATTAAAACACAAACTATAAAGGTTTATTGCACATGTCGAATGCCGAGAATGAAAGATGAGCCCATGATATCTTGTGACAAATGCAAGGAATGGTATCATGCAGATATTTGTGTTTAGACGCCTAGGAGTTTGTGGCTTACTAAAGCAAAAACATGGTTGTGTAACATTTGCGAACAAAATTTAATCAATTAAATTATCATAATGGCTGCTACAGAAATAAATAACTGCCTTAAAACTCATGACATCACATGCACTAGGACATTGTATGCTAACACTGCCAGCCATAGCTACTAGTCTGATAATATAGATCATGAAATAATCATAGCTAATAGCTATGTATATATGTATATGTAGCTATACATAGCTAACTAGCTAATAAATAGCTATAGCTATTACATATAGCTATAAGGCTATAATTATTATAATTATAGGAGTAATGCCTATCTATTATTGGCTGTGCGTAGCTAGCTATACCATAATTTGGGAAAGTTTAGCTACATATTCTTAGTAAGTTAGCTATATAGAAAAATTTGGCAAAACAGCTATAAAAATCTAGCTATCTTAATTATCAATTTTTTATATTATGACAGTGAAATTTTTCCAAACTATGGTAATATTGTCTTTATTATAGCTAGCTATCATATATATCTAGCTAGCTACGTATACCTTAACAATTAATACATGCAAACTTCATTATTTGGCTATAACAGTGCATGTCAGTGAATGCATCTTTAATTTTCCAAAATTTTAATTAACTGATTAGTTATTAACTTAATCATACAGTTTATGGTGTATGGATATATGATAATTTACTGCTAGCTAGCTAGCTATATAGCTCTACTTTCCGATATTCTCAGTAGTACTGAGTAACAATATAACTAGCTATAGTTAGCTAAGGAACTGCAGCTCTGCACATGACATAAATGCACCATGCAAACTATATGTATCATAGCTACGTATATATAATTATATCCTAATGCAAAAACACCTTAGGTGTAAAAAATGTGCAGCCAAGTAAAGTAGAATCATACCAGAAAGTAGCTATATAAAAGAGATTGGCGACAACAAGGGCTGATATCAGAATGCGGCTAAGGTTTAGATTAGTGCATAAAATTAATAATAATTAGCTACCTATTTGAATGTATTTTATTCTTTTCAAACTTTACTTACACTAAATTTCAATTCAACTGTAGCTACTGTTACCAATTTTGTCTTTAATTGATTTACAGGAGAACATGGAAGTCAGATTTATTTATCATTTGGCCACCTTTTTATGTAGTTAGCTATATGTAGCTAGTTGTTGACAAAAAAGGTTACGAGAGATACAGAAGGACGCACCTTACAGGAAGGAGACTCACTATAATGTATAGCTAATGTTTTACTTAGCTAGCTAGCTAGCTATATCTTATTCTTATAGTACTTAAAATCAGTTACATGGTAGCTCTAGCTAGCTACCTAGAATAATGATCAAGCGTGGAGACACTTATCAAAATCTCACTATAATTTTAAAATGTTTTTGTACATGCATGCAATTGCAAGATCAAGATCATGGAGATCAAAACTAGCTAAGAATTCAATTCAATTATTGCGTCCCGTCCCGTAAAATAGTAGTGTGGTATTTTGCGGAATCGTTCCATCCCGTCCCGTCCCGTTCCGGAAATTAGGTAAGCCCCCTATGTGCCCCTCTATAATCGATACTAACAGATATTATAGCAGTTTAATTATATCATGAAGTATGTTACAGTCAGTACTTGATCATGATTCAGACCCTGTAGTCATCATTCTGTGATGTCTAGCGCCATCACATCATATTGTTGCAAGTACACCACCAACGGCTATAAAATCATTGGTGCTCATTCCCCAACCTGAACTAACATGTACAGTGTTGATGGCAATACTGGCATTCTAGTGTGTTAATCATCAGGTTTTACCATTATATTCATACAATATGTATAATAGGAAGTAGTATAATCAATGTATGTTTAGCCAATCAAAATGCATCACTTCACACACACGCATGTATGCACTCACCAACACACACACAAAACATCACACTATGCATATACGTACAAAAATTTTTAAACATTGCTCCACTAAAACACTAAAAGCACTCCTAGTAGTGGTTGTGTAATATGCTTCATGAATGGGAAGTGACCTTATAATAAGAGGATATGTAACTTTCCCTTCATGTTTACTACACTACCAGTCTCTCACTATTCAATAATGATCTGGTGGCAGGACAGCCAGCACTAATAACATTGATACAATAAATTTTCTACTAGAAGACACCATACTTACCAAATTCATCACTGATATATGGTTTGTGCGATACAATTTTAACCAAACAATTACCAATCCCTTGCTGATACTTTGTTTTCCATCAGGACAGCCTGCACAAGTAGAACTGTAACTGAAATGATTTTAATCATGTTTATTTCTGTTATTTGATTTTCCACAGGTACAGCCAAGTTATTGTATGGCATAAAGTTTTCACAAGCTAAAAGAATGACAAATCATTTGACAAAAAATTACATTTAATTTAATACATAATGTAAACGTACAAGGTACAATCTTCATTGTTTATATCATGACTAGAGCTGTGTGATTTTCAGATAAATAGATTATTGCGATTATAACTCCATTATCAATCATATATAAGTATGTAACCTTACCAACAGCAAAATTTGGAAGGTTTAGATTGGTAACTGTTACTCCATGCCTTCTTCACCAGTGAGCTTTGACAACTAGATTTTTTTTAAAATTTGAATTTAAAAAGGGGAGTAGGGATCGTATAAAAAGTAAGGAAACAAGTTGTTGATCACTCACCACCCAGCATATTGCATGTGTTTACTCAAGTATACAATTGCAGCTGGGTAGGCGTTCATACATGCACAAATGAAACACATTCTCTAGCACTTCTACAAGAATTAATCCCTACGTTGGCTGCATGATGTTTTGCTTTGAATGCTGGCTGCCAAACTAGAGATTAAATCTTGTAGAAGTGCTAGAGAATGTGTTTCATTTGTGCATGTATGAATGCCTACCCAGCTGGAATTGTATACTTGAGTAAACACATGCAATATGCTGGGTAGTGAGTGATCAACAACTTGTTTCCTTACTTTTTATACCCCTTTTTAAATTCAATTTTTTTTAAAAATCTACTTTTTATAGCTAGCTGTTACAAGCTAGCTGTTACAGGCACTCAAGACTGAAATTATTTCTTAGCAATTGATATCTACATAGTTTACAATGGCTCGCTATGTATGTGCCATGCCCACCTTTACAACAGACTCATTTCATCGCAATATTAAGTGTTTATATGGTAAAACAACTTGTACTGTGAAGGAAGGACTATTTTCTACTCGTAGCCAGACCATTTTAATTAATACACAGCTACTAGGTCGTTAATAGGTGTCCGATTATAATCGCTTAATGTTATAATTAACATCCGGCGTTTACAATCAGAAGAAATATATTGGTCTGGCTATCGAAGACAAAACTATAGGGAAAGACTGAATTCTTCCATTACGCTTTACGGATTGCATCAGTAAGCATGCGCCTATCCAAGGTGCTTATTGTTATATTTTAACACCTTGCGTGGAATGTTGACACCTTCATAACATTTCGTCATCCTTCGGTTGAGGAAGATCAATCGATGAAGGAGATAGAACAAAGGACAAGCTGGACAAACCTTAATCAAAATAACATTTTCGTAAATCCGACGTGATTACCTTTGTTGTGTGAAAAATCTGGAGCCATACACCTAGGGGAACCGTTCTTACGGCAGGCAGGCTGGATGGCTTGCTGGCAGACGAAATACAGGTAAACTTTGAATTTTTTAAAATTTGCTGTGGATCGAAATATTAGACGTTTAACAAAGATACAGCCTAATTACAGCAGTACTAATGCATCCAGGTAGATTTTTCCGGCTAAAGCCTGTTATAAAGTTTTTAAAAGTGCGAAAATTCCGGAAGCCATAGTTTTTCATAGCAATCCCTACTATTAAGTACTACCGTACTTAATGATGACATTATCATGGAAGAGATGAGCTATTTATTTTGTCCCTCCGTAGCTTACGTGTGACTTTTAGAAGCTCTGCCTTTCATTTGGGCAGACCTCTCAACCTAGGAACAGACCTGGTCGTGAGAAACCCACCCCACACAGCATACACATACAATTTTTATTAAAAAATTGTTGAAAAATGTAAAATTTGTTGAAAAATGCATGATTACTTAAGCTAACTAGATGCAACACTGCTGCCTATGCTATGGTGTAGCCTACACACTATAATAATTTCTATATGAGCTTTGTTTGGCACGGCTAGTCTTGGATCATGTGAGTACAGAAGTTCAAAATCATCTAGAATACCTTGTTTGACTTCATTGTACTGATCATCTGTTCACTCTTTTGTATCTTTTATGTACGTACGAAGTCATGGAGTACGACAAATTGTCAGCCTGATATTCTCCCCGGCTCTTGTAGCCACTGGCCAGTGTAGTCAAGCTTACAAAATAATTTGCATAAACATATGCAATAATATTCACTGGCAACTTCACCTCCACTTCAAAGTTCTTTCAATTAATTCAAATCTGAAGTCACGTGTGAGATCATGTGAAACAATAAATGGGTATTTAGTGCATATTAATAATAATGAGAGATCATGAGATGAATGAGACCAATGCTGAAATTGTGCGTCTCACGACCAAATCGTGATAGTTGAGAGGTCTGTTGGTGGGATGGTTTTTGTATTCAGTCAGCAGCACCTTCATGTTTCTATCATAGGCTACTACATCACTGTCACATAGGTCCTGGTCATTGCCCATACAAGGAATTGCATGTAAGACGGTGATAATCTTTTTCTGTTTTTTGTCATCATCAACTGGAGCAGGCGCTTGTTTCTATATCTAATCCTTGGTGCTTTAAAATTGTGATCGGGCCTGCTAAAATCAACCATCTCCCCTCAGACTTAGAGAATATTTTAAACAACATTAAACAAGCACGAAAGTATGGTCACTATACTTAAAACAGCCTAAATTGTTACATTACGATTCTTAATTTTTAAAGTAGGTTTTTCAGCCGATACATGCGTAAAGAAGCTGTAGTGAAAATTATCTCTCCAGGTTGTTAGATGTAAGTTCTTGAATTTGTATTTCATGTTTTTAGAGTATTTGTATTTAAACCAAAGTATTTGACCTCAAGTATTCTTGTCCCATAAACATGGTGGATGGCAACCCATTTGATGTTAATTGTGATGTGAATGCCCTCTATACTGATATATTGATATGAATGTAGCAATTTGTAGGCTATTTTTCATGATGTAGTTATGTACAAATTGACCATACACAGAATTGTAATAACTACCACTCTGCACAGGCATTCAGTACAATGAATGGTAGAATTCTATTGTTAAGCTTAATTAACTATTGTTCGTACAAAGACTATCTCAATAACTATTACAATAACTAATAACTACTTAGCTATATAGTTAGCTATAACTTAATGTCCAGTCCATTCCTGAGTCTCTGAAACTGTGTTTTAAGTTTGTCCATACTGGACTGGTGGTCGGACGTTTCGGCCACATCTTGTTTGATAGGGCAAGGGATGATGATGGGCACTAAAATTGTTCTCTGGTACAACTGTAACAGGTTCAGTAGGTGGAAAATCCAGATTATCAGTATCGTCAAGGATATTCTCACTGTTACAGTGACTTGTAAGGTGACTCGTCTTTTGAAACCAGTTCAAGTGTTTACGATTTCTTTGGTATGTGCCTCCATCGTCTGTTTGGATTATGTAGGAACAGTTTCTCTTTTGCCATATCACTCGTGCTTTCTTTTGCATCTCTGGTTGCCATACTATATCTCCCGAGTTCAAAAATTTTAAGTGCTTAGCACGGTGACGCTTGTCAAAGCTTATTTTTTGCTTCTTCCTGGTTTCCCTCTCTTTTCTTTGTAGTTGAGAGCTGTTTAGCAGCTTTGGTTTTAGCTGTTGAGAGGTCATAGGCACTGTAGTTCTAAGTTTGCAGCTCATGAGTAGTTCTGCTGGACTTAGCCCATTTTCTAAAGGTGTTGATCTATAAGCCAACATTGCCATGTACATATCTTCTTCTGTGGTTTGATTTTTTGTCATCATCTCTTTAATAGTTCTAACTGCTCTCTCCGCGGCTCCGTTGGATTGAGGATAGTTGGGACTGCTTGTATTGTGCTTAAACCCATGTTGATTAGCAAATTTGGCAAACTGATCTGATGAATATTGTGGTCCGTTGTCCGACATTACCACTTCAGGAATTCTGTGGCGGGCGAATATATTCTTGAGGTGTCTAATCACATCAAAGGAATTTGTTGAGGATAACTTGGCTGTCTTGATATACCGAGAATAGTAATCTACCTCTATCAGGTACTGTGACTTTCCATTCGAACAAGTCCGTGGCTACTTTCTTCCATGGACGCTTTGGCATCTCTGTTTGTATTTTATAGCTATCCGCACAGGGAAAATTCCATTGATGAAGCTATGGTTGGCTTCAAAGGTCGATCATCTTTAAAACAATATGTGCCTAAAAAACCCACTAAGCGAGGCATAAAGGTGTGGTGTAGGTCTGATAGTAAGAACGGATATACTTGTGCTTTTCAAGTTTATACTGGGAAACAAGGGGATAGTACTGAAAAAAATCTAGGTGCTATATAGGGTAATAAGGGATTTGTCTCATGACGTTCAGCGTAAAAACTATTTTTTGTTTTTTGATAACTTTTTTTCTAGTCCCACCCTTTTAGCCGACTTAATGGATTCCAAAACCTATTGTGTAGCTACAGCCTTGGCCACTAGGAAGGAGTTTCCAAAGTTTGATAAGTCCCGGGTCGCAGCATTGAAAAGGGGACAGCACATAACCAAACAAGTCACAGCCAAAAATGTCCAATGCTTTGTGTGGAAAGATAGGAAACCTGTAAACTTCGTAAATACTCTTTGTAATTACGACAGCATAGACATGGTATCTCGTAAGTTAAAGGATGGCAGCTGTATTGATGTTGCATGTCCACTGGCAGTTAAGTTATATAACCAGAACATGGGTGGGGTAGATTTAGCTGACCAAATGTGCAAGGCATACACATGCTCACGTAAATCAAGAACTAGGTGGTACATGCATTTGTTCTGGTTTTTTTTGGATTTGGCCATAATAAATGCACACTGTTAGCCCAAACCATATCCCGCCCATAGCTAGGACTGGAGCGCTATAGGTCCCAGTTAGATTTTAGGTCACCCAGCTTATTGGTGACCATTCCTCTAGAGGTTCAAGAGGTAGGCCACCTATAGTTAGGTGTCATAGCACTGGCCCCACTAGGGAGCATTTTACCAAGCAGCTGCAAGGTACTGTATTGTATGAAACCCATATGAAAATGGGTTTCTATTTATAGAGGTTTAAGTTGGTGTCTTAAGGCTGGCTACGCCACTGAGGAGGATATCTTTCATGAATGGGAAATTCCATTATTCTCCATGCAGCTTCATTGCTACTGATGTACCTAGCACTTTGAAAATCAGAGATTTGTCTGCTTCTGCCCGCCTGTTGGTTTGTAAGTGATACATGGCTTGATCACAGCCTTTATGTACATATTTAAGTACATACTTAATTGACCTAATAGACATACAAACCACATTGCAGTGACAATTCATAGATCATAGAAAAAGTTTGTTATAGGGTACTATCCACTTATTGTCTATTTCCTGAGTAGTGTAAGCCATTCTAATTTTACCTGTTTGTCCTCCACAATCAGGACTTCTTCTATATAGCGGGTACCAATTGGGTTTCATTTAAAGCCTTTAGGATATTTCTTAGTACATTTACCATCTTGCATGCAAGGAGATGAGTGGTTAAAACTTCCACAGGGACCATGAACCATGTTAGAGATAACAATCTGATATAGTTCAAGATCTTCATTAGAATCAGGTATCTCTGTAATGACGTTAAACAAAGTGACAAGTTGAATATTTCAACCTACAGCCAACTTTGAAAATTTTGAAATTCACCTGTATTTCGTCTGCCTGCCAGCCTGCCGTAAGACCTGGTTGCGCTAGGTGTAGGGCTCCAGAAATTTCACACAATAAAGTAATGGCACCGGATTTACGAAAATGTTGTTCTGAAGACGATTTACCCACTGCGCCATGGCAATTCCTTTTATCCTTCATTCCCTTCCTTGTTCTTCTATATTCCTTTAGCAAGGTGTGAATCTCACCTAAGGTGACGATAGCCTGTTACAGCTTCTGCTTATTACGTTACACAAAAACCTTGCTTGCACATGATATAATTAGTTACAGTGGCACCATGGCACGATGTTTTCGCGTGTACTTTTATTACATCATGAACTTCGAGGTTATGGCCTTGGACAAATAGCTTTTGCTGTTTTTCGAGCATTATTTGCTATCACACAGCTGCTTTGCCATGTAAGCATGTTGTTAACAAGCGCCTGTAAACAAGCTTAATTATTATGTAAGCGCCTGTAACATTTGTGCGCCTGTTGAAAGATTATGAATGCTTAGCATGTATAAAAAGAAAACAAACTAGAATGATAAAAAATTAAAAATTCAAAAGGTAAGTAGGGATTGAATTCAATAGTGCTACAAAAAGTAAGGAAACAAGGAATAAGATTTTGGGACGAGACAACATTCTGGCATGAGATAATTTATAAAAGTTTAATCCCTACTTTTGGCTCACTTCAGTAGGTTTGCCAAAAGTAAGGATTAAACTTTTATAAATTATCTCAGGCCAGAATGTTCTCTTGTCCCAAAATCTTATTCCTTGTTTCCTTACTTTTTGTAGCACTATTGAATTCAATCCCTACTTACCTTTTGAATTTTTTGTATTTTTATCATTCTAGTGTAAATGTATAATTAGTGGAAAACTGTACGGTAGAATGTATTTCATGGCAAGATAAAAAGACTGAAGTTCATAAGTACCTTTTCTTTGTCTACAGAACAAAGTGAACTAAAGCACCAAAATAAAGATGGCTCAAGCTCCATGGTAACTTGCCCAGATTCTGTAACAAAGTGTAATCATTGCTTGGGTGGTATTGACATTGCTAATGCTAAACGATTCTACTACAGTCAAATGGTGGTATAGACAGTTTCAATGTTTGCATTGTAACTACAGGCGCTCATCACAGCCTATCGGTAGACCAAAAAAACTTACGTTTTGAGTTGAGTAGGGAGCTGCTATCTTGCTACTTTTCACTTTTCTCGGAAATCACGCAAGAGAGGTCAATATTCAATGGAGAATCCTCCATCGCTCGTAAGGAATGTTTAACACTTTTTCTAAACTTCAAAGGTATAGGATTTGTGCTAAATCTAGTGAAAGAAAGCATACGTTTTAGTGTTATGTTATAAATTATTGGTTATAAATTATTGGGTATGCAAAAACTATCATATTTAGTGGTGGGAAATTTTAGAAGCGTTCTTGTGTTATGTTGAATTCAGTGTGGTTTTTCGAACTATTTGTCACTATATCGATAAGGAATGAAAAACTGGCACTGTGGAATTTAATGGCTCATTTGCAAAGCTATTTAGCTCTTATCAGACTACTTAATCAATATTTTGTATGCTACCACATCCATGAAATGGACTTATGCTTTCAAATGGCCAAACATTTGTTGAAATTGTTGGCCATTTTCCACATACTTCCATGCATTTCCTCCCAAAGGTGGGTTGCTTGGATTCCTAGCGGTAGCCTGTCTTGCTGTGACTTTGTCCATGGAATTTCATCTCACTGGTGATTACTGTGATGGATCACTTTTCAAGAATCATCCTTTGTTTGCTTTTAATGATGGGTCACTTCACCTGCAGTTCATTGTTTACTATGACGCCGGATGTAGAGACAACAAATTTCCAAGGACGAAGTATATACTAGGTAACTAGCATGATTAATGTATTAAATTGTATTAAATTAATTAGGCTTGTTTTATTACGTTTTGGCCTAAATATTGTTCTACTCTCATTTAGTACACACACGCGTACACACACGTACATATGATTACAACTAATATTCTTCAATTTTGATGGTTTACAACTCTTTGAACACTTTTCCTTTTATAGAATCAACTACTATATAAGATTATAACTAACACAGTGAAGAATAAATGCTTTTCGACCGACTCACGATAGTGAGTCGCGAGGCCAAGAAGAAGCAGCATACGCGACCACTGAGTGAGTTATTTACATGCACCGCCCTCAAACTCACAAACGCTCTAGCTAAGCCGCCATGAAAGCTATCGCTTAGTTATCACAGACCCACAACGTTCTTACTATATAGAATCAATAAACCGAGAATGCGCTGTTCGTGCGCCCACGTACGACGAACCATCCATTCCCGCCTGATTTGCCCATTACTCGAGAATTAGTACCTTCATTGTTTGAAGAATCAATAACCTGAAGTTCGTCGAAATCGGTTCAGCCAGCCTTCAGATACGGCCTTATAAAATCCTTCCTTCCACAAATATTTTTTTGACGCGGCCGTCGATTTTTTTCTTCTACTTTCTTTCATTTTCATCGCACACTTTTTTCGTGGGCTTGTGGGAGCTTGCGTGAATCCTGGAAGTTTTTTCAAACTCTCTTTTTGTACATTCACTTGTTTGTCTAATAACTCACTCATTTCTTCATGGATTTCAGCCAAATTTGTATCAGCACTTTTCCTATGTATGCTCTACCTGTCTTACTACTTTCAGCCTGAAGTAAACACTTGAATGTATTTGAGAAAAGCTATTACACTGCAGGTTAATAGTTGCCATAACATGGACCCCCTTGAAATGATTTGCATAAACTTTCAGATACACAATCTATATTGATGTATCACTCTGTAGTGAAAGTTAAAAAAAAATTGTAGGCTTGAGTTTTTCAAAATTCAGCTTCAAAGTTAAATTTACAATATTGTATGCTAAGCAAGTACAAGTTATGCCCATGCAGCAGGGGCGTAGCCAGCCATTTCTTGATGGTCGGACAACGGTTCAAGCATGCAACTAAGTATATTGTTATATATTAATGCATACATATGCCCACTTTCATGTGAGCATTTACTTTTGAAAAGTGTATGCACGCTATCCTAGCTATGATGTAATGTATAACAAATGCTGCTGCATGAAGCTATAGGTACTCAATCAAAAGATCCAGGAAACTATCCAGTGATGATCATGACTATACGAGCTCACGTGCCTCTGGATTACTTGAATGGGCATCTACTAGACATTGAAAATATATATTAGTTATTATAATGTTTGAAATAATAATAATTTTTGCAACCACACAAGATCGCATGCCAACAGTACACAAGTGCTTAATTTTATAACCTGGCACACGTTTATAAATGCATTGCTTAACCTTGATATCCAGCTGTCTCAAAGCTCCAGTCTGCATGCATGTTGAAGGCTGGAGGCTTCATCAGTAATTCTTCTATATTACCCTTGTAAATGATATTACTTTTGTCATGCGACTTGTCACCAGCGTAACAACACTGCTGATACCACTCCTCTCAGTGTATTTTAACAGAAGTATCTAACACTGTATCAGTGACGGTCGGGCAAATGCCCCACCATGTAGCTACGCCTCTGCCATGCAGTACTTCTCTGCTGCTTGCTAGTAATACGTAGCTAACATCTGTTTCCAAAATGTAGTGATATGCTAAACAAAAACACCTTGGGTGTAAAAAAAGTGCGAGGCCAATCAGAAGCAGCATTGCAAACAGGTGCGACCAAAAACTTTGATATCAGTTGAGGCCAAGAAGTTACTTATCAAAATCTTTTTCACTACTTGAATGACATACAATAGTTTATAGCATATTTTCACAACTATGATTGGCTTTGTCACTTGGCCACCTTTTTCACACCATCATTATTAATAAAGGTGGCCAAGTGACAAAACCAATCATAGTTGTGAAAATATGCTATAAACTATTGTATGTCATTCAAGTAGTGAAAAAGATTTTGATAAGTAACTTCTTGGCCTCAACTGATATCAAAGTTTTTGGTCGCACCTGTTTGCAATGCTGCTTCTGATTGGCCTCGCACTTTTTTACACCCAAGGTGTTTTTGTTTAGCATATAAAATTACAACTAACATACTGAAGAATACATGCTATTTGACTCTTTGAAAACCTTGACTTTGTAAGTATCAAATACTATATAAGATTACAACTAATGTACTTCAGTTTAAATGCTTTTCGAATCTTTGGAAACCTTGCCTTTGAAAGTACCACTAGTAGCCATGAACTTTACCGTGTCATGGACCATTACACAAGCAAATATGGAAGTTGATATAATGCACGCTGAATCATTCGCAAGTTATCCGTATTTTTGTGAATGATCAATAACACGAAACTCTCGTCACCCCAATAACAATCAAAATGATCAGATTAATGAGAGTCTACTGTAGTGCAATTTATCTGCACAGTACATTGAAAAGGTAGTTTACTAACAGTTGGCTTGTTTTACTATGAAAATCTATAGAGTATAGCTAGGGGCACAAGCCACTAGTGGATTTACTATTAATAACCATTAATCACCAGTTTGGCTATTACAGCCAAAACAATCCTCTAGATGTACATGTACACGAATAATATGATAATACATAAACGTTTACATAAACTTGATTGTCCTGCTACTAGCAAGTAAATGAGTATGCAGTCGTGTAGATTTTAGTACTGTAGCAACACTCATGTTTTTATGTTCAGTTAATAAAATTCGAGTTTGGAGCTGTTCTAGCATAACCTTAGACTTGTGTGATGCCCGTGTTGGTTCAAAGACCTCTTGAGTGGAAAGGTATGCTAATAAAATTCTTAGCTTGTGTATATTAGCTAAGCTTGTGTAATATTCAAGCAATGTATTAGTGGATGATTCTTTCAATTCTTTTGGCTTTGATTTTGGGGTGATAAGGGCGTCACTTAGTTTGGACCCATGTTTAGTGTAGGACAATAAAGAAATCTGTAGGAATAATAGCCATTTTTTCTGTGATGTTTCTTCTTTTAACACACCAACACTGTCAATAGTTGGATGAAATGGCCTCAATTCATATAATACGCCTGTAATAGAGGATATGCGTGGTCTAAAAACTGATACGAATTTTTTTCTAAAAACTGACGGGCTATCGAGCTCCAGCACAAAACTACTTGAAGATAAGGGGTGTCTAAGATTTCGGGATATCAGAGGTTGTAATAGCAGGTAAGGTAGATGTATAGAAGATATGCGAAGAATCGGCTCTGTGGCTGCTGCGAAATAGCCTAAATATAGGTTGGAATAACTGACGCACGTGACCGGAATTTATCGCTTTGTACAGCATCTATATTACACCAAAGCTCGTGATACAATCTACAATACTAAATGCAGCACTGTAGTTGTGACAGCTTCACTTCCTTCTTGCCTTCGAGTGGTTTTATGAGTGAGCTCGATAGTCGGTTCACCGTTAAGCAAATTTTTTGGTTTTTTAGAAAAAAATTCGTCTTGATTTTTAGGTTCAATTAGAATTTCGTATCAGTTTTTAGACCACGCATATCCTCTATTAATTTAGACGGATATCCTGAGAGTGCACCAATACTCTCTATACATAATGTCAAGGTTCTTGGGTTTTCCTTCTTGCCCACACTACAACATTGTACAACCAAAGTATGTTCATTACTAACCTGAAAGAAATTGAAAAATTCCTTTTCAAACAAGAAACCTTAGATTACTACATTGTTCCTACAAAGGTTTTGCAAGTCAGTACGGTGGGGTGCTAAACTGTTCATTAAAATCGATGGCAAGGTTGGAAAGTTTAAGAACATTATTTTTGGCGGTGAGAAAGTAATATATATACAGAAAATCAAGCACTAGAATATGTAAGACAAAAGAATAAAGGTATGATGATATAAAGCCACATACCGGGTACAATCCACTCTTATTATCTATGTGGTCAGATCGATACACACACGACATTGGTGTGTATCAACTGAATGTTAGAAGGGTTGTGGATAGTTTTATAAGGGATAATCTTCAAATGAACCTGTTATTATAGAGATGGTGGCGCAATCTCTCACCCATTGCAGAAAATTTTTCTTTTTGGCAAGTCAACGAATACCACTGAGGAAAGAG
Organism: Spongia lamella; assembly: GCA_963930835.1. Classification (NCBI taxonomy): domain Eukaryota; kingdom Metazoa; phylum Porifera; class Demospongiae; order Dictyoceratida; family Spongiidae; genus Spongia; species Spongia lamella. The sequence continues at coordinate 22,023,357 of OZ005746.1, read as the reverse complement.
ATTGAGGAGTACAATTGCTGGTTGAGGGTAATACCCTCAGCTGCAATATTTCACGTAAATGTGGTGAATTTATATCCACTGGACACTGCTATAACTTTTATTAGATTTGCTGATGACTGCATGGAAGCAAGACTTGTTAGATACTCTAATGTGGATTGTGGAAAACTCCCTAATTTACAGAAGTCCATCAACAAAAAGACTTTCCTTTTCTCACAAAATACATTAATGTATTTCATGAAAAATCCAATAAAACCTTTTTCGGACCCTACTGTTTCTTTCAGGTCAATCTGTCCATCAACTCTATCCTTATTGTATTCTTTAATCAATCTCTTGTGTACTGCATCATATTATCAAGGCCCAAGTTTTGTAGAATCAAAGGAGTAATGTAAAAGGCAGTCCTGCCACTTTATCAACTTCAGTAACAATGTGACAGTAGCAATTGTTTTTCCACATCCCTTGGGACCCAACAGAATAATGGACTGAGCATCACAGCTCTTCACAGTTTCATTTAGGTCCTGAAAATTCTCGGTGACTATGTACGGTATTCTTAAATTCATTTTAACACTCATGTTCACGTAACGATACAATCCAGGATTGGCATCGAAACAATCTTGTAGTAAAATTACCTCTGGTACTTCAGGATCAACACCAGGGGTAGCCCTAGAGTCAAGTACATGTAACAGTTGATCATCAGTTCTATGAACCTTAGAGGGTCGCTCATCTGCACTAGTATTTGACTCTGAACTGTGATCTATAATATAAACATACATCTGTGGTATTCTCTCCAAATAAGACACTAAATATTAGCTTACTTCAAATTCGCGATCTCTTTCGTTTCATTTTAGACAGAGAATACACTATCAAATCCGCAAAGAACCTTGCAAAGAAAGGATGGCAATGATGGCAACACCACAAAGATTACACTTTTAAAATGCTTAGCTTCCCATTTAATTTTCTGTATATTTTTGTTATAAATGAGTTGTCAGCTTGTGGCCATAATGCCTGTGATAAAAATTTGGTATGCAGGCTTTCTTTTGCATTGGCTGTTCTTTGCTGCATTAATCTCTCCTTGATGATTTGTATCCTGCTACTGACACATGTACATGCAGTGTTGCCTTATTGCCTCAGCTACCTTCCCATTTTCAAGAGTTATCCATGATTATATACAATGGTTCTCAACAGGGGAACACAGTGCAATGACGTCTATCAGAGGGCTGGTTTACATATCTAGTACATAGCTATAGTTAAACAAATCTATTGGATTCAACCAAACCTTCAAAGGCTCCAACCTTCAAATGTTAAATGTAGTCTATACTATGTAGCTAGCTAGTCTATGTTGGCTATTTATTGAAAGTAGGAATATTACGTTTGATTCCCAATTCCTAGCAGTTTGATTGGCCAAGTCCTGGAAAATGGCCAATGGATAACTGTTATTTCAAGCTCTGAGGCTACTGACATGTACATATAGCATTATTTGAATATGTTTATGAAAATCTGTAATTTTGTGAGCAATACACAAATACTCAGGGCTACAGAGCATGCCTCAGCACAAGATTTGTTGTGGTGGTCACTTTTATCAAGGAGGATTATCAAGCCACATATACCATAATTATATTGGACCTTACAATTAATTCATCTGAATTAAGCCTCTAAGTTTACCCTTATGTTTTGCTATAACTTAGTTATATATATATATACACATAGCAATGTCACAAACACTGTGGTACTTTGGAAACAAATGAATATTCTACAATGTTGTTTCCACAAGTTTCAGAAACTCATTAATAATTCAAACTTGAACTAACATGCCCAAACAATAGCTATTGTTGTTTATGGTGTTGATGGTCAAATGTTCTAGATGGTAATCATGTGTTAAAGTTTTATTAACCATTAGCTAAGTGTCTGTGATAGCCACAAGACACATGATTAGCTGTTCCTAAGTTATTATACCTTACCATACATGGCAATGCAATGACACACAGCGAAGTTATGTAATCTTGCAAATGTGCAAAATTCATATTGGCTTTTGTGGCTCGACAGAACTTTGTGTGTAAGTGTAAAATTAGAGCATAATAAGACCCCAAAACAACCCATATACGTAGGAATCAATTTCTGTGAGCACAGGCCATATAATGAACTACGCAATGGATGGACAGCTGCTAGAATACAGCTTTATGTCTATCTCTCTCACATAGTCCATTATATCGCCTAGCCCACTGGGCCATATAACCCATTGGCAGCAAATGCACTAGTCAAATCATGAGAGATACCATTCAAGTAATATGCTATACTTATGAATATTTTAAATTTAAAGCCACTTGTATACTGGTGGTACCTGTAGTTACATCACAAATAGCAACTGACAAGGTGCTTAATAATGTCAATGGTATAGCTATACGTACAAGGTGACATAAATGTAATGGTCCACATGCTCAGCAAGAAAAACAGATATACACACATAAGGACAGACATACACATACACACATTCAAGTAAAAGGATTCTTAATAAAATGTTCAACTTCTTGGCCTTACTTGACATCAGAGTTTTTGGTCGCTTGTAACCATTGTGGCTTCTGATTGGCCTCGCACTATTTTACAGCCAGGCTGTTTTTGTTTAGCATATATGATTACAACTAATATTCTTCAGTTTTGATGGTTTACAACTCTTTGAACACTTTTCCTTTATAGAATCAACTACTATATAAGATCATAACTAACATAGTGAAGAATAAATGCTTTTCGACCCTTTGAAACTGTATCCAATGCAGAACCATTTGCTGGAGTGGATACAGAGTACCTACAAACAAAATATTACAAAGAAAATTTTAGATTATTGGTATGTCTGATGTACCATATAGTCCGGGATGTAAATCCCGTGAAAACCCTAAAATTAGTGTTTTTATTCACGAATCAGGCAAGCTTTGTATATTGTAAGTACAGTATATTCACGACTATATTTTCACGAAGGTAACTTTAAATCTACTCGTGAAACTCCCAAAATTTCATTCCACGAAAAATTTGGACTATACAATTTTATGCACGTTTTATTGCTAGCTGATTTACCACTCCAATGAATAATTCAAACATGAACTGACATGCCTAAACAATAGGCATCCTTAGCTAAGGGTGTGTATAAACAGAGGAATGGTAAACTGGCAAATATATTTACGCTGCTTTCAAGGGGACAAGGAAAGGAATTTGATAGATCAGATGTAAACTATAATAAAACTCAATGTATTGCCCAACACTAAGACATACACAAACAAATAAACACACACACACACACACACACACACACACACACACACACACACACACACACACACACACACACACACACACACACACACACACACACACACACACACACACACACACACACACACACACACACACACACACACACACACTGAAAAATAAGCTACTAGCCAAGGGTAACAGCAGCCACAAGTTGTTGTAGTGGGACAGCATACCAGTACTCAGATTCACATGGATAAGTCTGGTCGTGATTAACAAGTGAAACATTATATAGTACATATGTTGTGCAGGTATTTTACCATTTAAGGGAAATATGCATGTGCCTGAAGTGTACTAAATGTGACACTATTATTATAACCAAACAATTGCAGTGCATGATACTTACCAATCCTTCGCTGTGTTTTCCATCAGGACAGCCAGCACAAGTTGAACTAAATTAAAGGTGATACAATTTTAACCAAACAATTACAGTACACAATATTTACCAATCGCCTACTTGGGTTTTCCACCAGGACAGCCAGCACATTGTCAAGTAGAACTCTGTGTGTGCGTGCGTGTGTGTTTATTAACAAGTTTATCATAAATTGATGGTCTCAAACTCTACATCATGCATTTCTAGTAACCAATGTGTTAAGAAGAAATTTGACCATCCAGGGCTCTAGGCTCAGTCACAATCATTATTGTTTGCGATATGAAAGCATGAATAATCATGGTCCTTGACACTTACTGTGTAAATACCAGTGTAACCTCCTACATACCATATCAAAGAGACACCATAGACCTCTAAGGTATTTCTAGGGTGTCTAGACCTAAGGTGTTTTGACCATAAAACTGTTACCATATAACAGTAAACAGTGAGAAACTACTCTCTGTGGAATTACTGTGTGGGTGTTAAACATTCAAACATTCGAAATTAAAAATTACAGAATGTTCGCATGTTAAAATTTCACATTAGTTCATGCCCTAATTGCAATACACTTTTCAATATGCACATTGATACTGCATTAAGTATCCACACAGCAATGCATTGTTGTATATCAATCAACAAAGGGTTTTCTACAATGTGCTTTTTTAGACAAAAAACAGTTTGTACAGTGTTTGAATTTATATCACTACTTACGTGACTACTTACGTGGCTATAACAGTGAGCTTCCCTCATTTGTCCCATCTCTTCCTTCTCCAGTGTAATGTGTGCCCTTACTGACATCTGTAGCCTCGCTGCTGTATGACCTAGTGAACAATAGCACAATTACACAATAGTGTTGAAATAATACAGGAGAAACTGCTCTGGTTTCATTACAGTAAATCAATTCTACTTTTTAGCAAAAGAGCATTCACAGCTAGGTGATTATAGCTGCCACTGTTATACAAATGAACACTAGTTATCATTTTATTAACCATATTGGCTACTTGGTCCCTCCATGTCAATACATACGTACCCAGTAGTTGTGATCAGTTGAACATCATGGGATTGTATTTAGCTTATACTACACATCTACCTACAGTGGGAGGCTAATGGCACCATGATGACACAATGTCACTATGGTGACACATGTATCCATGGTGACACAGTGTACTAATAATCATAATAATCTTTATGACATCATTCTCATAAAAGGAATTCTGTTTATTGAATGGGCCTTTGCTCTTACAGCACTCTGTAAGGATCCTTTTTCAATCTTTGAACTAAAGACTTGTACTTCCTGTTAAAACTTGACATTTGCTACTTAATGAAAAATTACAGGGGCAAGGCAAGTTTCTTGCCCCACTCCCCTGTCACATACAGTGTACACACACACACACACACACACACACACACACACACACACACACACACACACACACACACACACACACACACACACACACACACACACACACACACACAAACACACACACAAAATTATACTGCCTTATTAGCAATGAAAGCAGAGGACACCACATTACAGCAATCAACTACCACAATGAAACCAATCAGGGCATAACTAACAGGTAATGATACCATCTGAGTACACCTGTATGTTAGGCTTTGTCAAAATTCAAATAGCCATTGTCCTCTACCTTTCCAAAGTTGAAAATACAAGCTAGCGATCATTTGAAATTTTCAGCTTTTATGTAAGCATACAAACAGTACTCTTTTTCCTAACTCCCTCCCTCCTACCACTAAGTATATTCTGAAAATGTTAATGTCACATTAGTTTACTATATCACCATTACAAGCTCTTGACGCACAACTTGTTTATTCAAGCATAGTGGATTTAGGTTTCCTTGGAAGTGGAATAGTGGTTTCAGGTTCACGAACCATAATTAAATTCACAACTATGTTTGGCTATTACCACAATGATAATGACAGGATTGGTTGCTTTATCATGCCAAATTATCCATGAAGCATAAAACTACGGCTGGGCGATCTTAAATTTGATATATTGTCCATGTTAGACATATTTCACGATACAAATAAATATTGTCTGTATGAAATTAAATTTTGCTTCAATCACATGACTGTGAATACTATGGAACGCGGATGAGGACAAAAATATCGTTAATCGGTTTAACAATTGAAATCGATTTCAGGACCTAAATCGATTTCGTTATCAATTTTGCAATCGATTTCGTGATCAAGATTGCAATCGATTTTGTTGTCCATCAAGAGCCTGACCACAGGCTGAGATAGCTCGAGACCTGGTACTGTTAATCAAATTAGTAATGGATAAACTCGAGGCTGAACTACTGATACTGGCTGAGGTACTAGCTGCACTGTTACTAGATGCATGGGCGGATCTGGGACCAACTGAGAGGTGGGGCAAAAGGGGGTCTCCTCCTTAAAGTTAAGGGTTATTTATATTGCAAAGCATAAAACAATAAAAAATTAGCTAAGGTTTCTGTGAAGGATATTGATGTACCTTTATAGTAGGATGGGAAAAAAGTTGGGGGGGCATTTCCCCCTTGCCCCTCCACAAATCTGAAGAAGAGCTACTACACATGTGACCAATAGATTAAAACAAATTAGAGGCGCTTATTAGCTGCATGTATCATTACCATATCCAGAAATTGCCATACATTTTGCGGACGTATGAAAACTCTAATAATACATTCTGAATGTATTATTAGAGTAAAATACAAGCAGCGTTAAAGCAGCACTATACCATATTCGATGCATTTAAAGTGCTTAGTTATATAATAAAATGCGTTCTTTTTCAATTCTCACTTTTACATGCTGCCTTTCAGCCATTAGATATCTGCACACGCATAGAAAAGTACAGTTGCCAAGCTTTGTGGCGCTTGTATTCAACCAGCGCTTGTGTTAGGTGCTACCTGGCTCGACCACTGCTGAATACTGACGGGGATCCATGATATTCGTGAGTTCTATATAGTTAACTTATAGGCCCAGGGTATCTAAGGTTACTATCATGTGACCATTTTCTCTCCCCACAGTGGCTGGCCCTACCAACTCTCAACACTAATCCAGCTTGCGCGGCCGGGGCCTGAGTGACCCAGGCAGAACCTATAAAAAACAGTTTGAGCTGAGCGGGAAAAAGCATCCACACCTACTTATTAAGATCTCTAAAGGACAGCACACGATACAATATCAGAATAATTATATAAAACTAAACCCACAATGTATAGTAATAAGTTTCATTCATTGAAGTAGCATGCTAATTAAGTAGTGTGAGTGGTAAATATTTTTTCTATATGTATGTTGTGTAGAGAGATGGAGTGAAGGAGGGGGTGAAGCTCTTTTGGATTCATCAAAGCTCTTAAGTCACTGATGTGGTATACACAAATAGTCAAGGGTGAGTAATCAAAAACCTCGCCAAGAACTTTTTGACTGACAGGCCTCTTTTTCCCAACTTCATACAATAACATGAAGGTTGTTTTGTAGACAGTGTGCCTGTTATGCATATGATGTTGTCTAATTCTGCTCCTCTTTGTAGGTTTATGACAACACCATGCAACGTCATCAGTCAAGATGCTGAACGTGAAGGAATCCTTGAGTACAAGGTGCAGCTTATTGTGAGTAAGAAAATTGACTAGTGCATGCAGTTCAATGTTAACTTTCCAGGGAGAAAAAAGGTCCTAAATGCTGTCTCGAGTAACTCAACAACTCGCACATGGAACATCAGGTGACTGAAATTCATCATCCATAGGATCACTGCTATTAGTTCTATTAGTTGTGTTACTTTGTTCTTATTAGATCTGCTATTAGTTATGGATATGTATTAGCTGTATAAACAACATTAGTTTATACCTTAATTGCCTGTGTAGTGAAAATTTCTTGATTGCTTTACCTTCACATTTAAGATTTCTTGACAAAAAATCAGTCACTTCTTGACGAGTGGCAGCCATTGTGAAACAAAAACAGAAATGCCCCTTAGATCCAAGCCCAAGATTAAAATTAGTATATAATGAATATCCTGAGATAGACAAACAAGACTTAGGAATAGGTTGTACTTGTGCTTTAGGAATAGTCTCGGTAATGCTTGGTTTATGATCAGAAATTAATTCAAGAAATTCTATACGCTTATTGATAAATTGATCAGCATTAGTATAAAAAATATAAGATTGGCAAGGTCTTGTTTCTGGGCATTGGATTCCAGTGTTGAATGGTTCATCGGGCGTTGCCTCTTCTAATAATTTTTCTCACCAGCAGATTTACGTCTTTTTATCTCTACACATATAATCGATTTGCTTCCCTCTCTTTGGGAGTTAAGTCAGGTGAAAAAGATATCCTTCCAATGATGAGAATAGACGATTTGCTCAGGATAGTTTTCTTCATGGTAAACGAGTCCAAGGTTGCAAGCAGGGGCCGGGTTTTTTACCTAAATGATAGACCTTAGAAACTCTTACTCCATCCAGTCCAAGGCCATATTAACAAAACTATCTGTAACATTCAAAACAGGAAACAATACTTTTCTCAACTGTTGAAGTCATAAATTGACTGGAATTCATGCCATCATCACATGGGTCACAATACCAGTGAAGTGCCTTACAAGCAGTGACTATTGAAATTGCTTTGTAAGGATAGCACATGAACAACAAAACCATGATAAACATGACTCACATTGAATCAAACCCTCTACCACATCTTTACACTTATTAAAGCTAGGCTCATCATTTTGTGGTCCCTCAGTTTCCTTTGTTGTAGTAGTTTCTCCTTCACTATCTTTTGGTCTGGTATACGGAGTGGCTTGCTTCGCTCGGGTTTTAGTCTTCTGTCTGGGAACTATTCCAATTATTGCCACCTTTCAAAATACACCACAGCAAAAATGTGGACAAAAGACAGTATTACTCGCCTTAAAGGGTGCTGTTTGCGACAATTTTATGACAAATTAGATCGCCCCACGGTATCAGGGAACTCACGGTTGGTGTGATGTGCAGGTGGATTCAATGTTGTCACATGCTACAAGCTCACACCCACCCACTGACAAAGAGGTCATTTGATGCATGAAGTGGACCAAATCTCACTGTCATAGGGTTGGAGTATACATACAAGGTGAGTACTGTTGTTACAGAGCATGAAGTAAGGGATCAAAAGTGTTTGGACATAAGTCACACAAGATAAAATTTGTTCTGACATGCCAAAAATAATCTGACATTAATATTAGTAGAAGTATGTACTGTAGCACTATATTTTGAGTTGGACATTTGTCAGTTCAAACTGGCACAGGTCAACCCCAAAAAGTTATAGTAAACTCAGAGTGAACTCAAGTTTTACTTGATGGTAATCTAGCAGTACTGCAGATTTACAGTAGTTTTACTGAAACTGTAAAATGAATGGAAAACACAAGTAAATGAAAAGGTCTCATTTCTAGCTTTAATTTCTTTATGTTTTACGCTATAATTTACCATGCAGTAAACTCAGAGTGGACTGAAGTTTTACTTGATGGTAATCTAGCAAGTTTGGTATGGAATACCATTGTGGACAAAATAAGGTGTACAGATATGCAGATGTCCAGTGCAAGACACTAAGCTCATATAACCCAACTCTTAATGAGGTGACCTCTCATTTAGAATACATTTTACACATACATGTGGAGACCTCAACCTAATGGCATTAGTGAGCAAGTCACAATAGTGCCCTGTAAAAAATAGTGGTCTAGCTATGCGAGACTAGTGATCAATGAGGATGGAATACCACAAATGGGTACCTGAGATAGTGGCAGTAATATTATCTCAGATCAGTTATAAATTACCATACCAATGTATGTATATTACAGCTATATAGTGCACGCATTGCCCATGAGGGTAGTTGTAGGACTGTAAGTGTTACCATAGCTGCATGATGTATACATAAGTACGCTTGTTTCACGAAAAGCTTCCCGGTTATGATAGCATTGGCAAAGTGAATTACTATAAGAATATCCACAACTGGTAAAAGAAATGACAAGTCAACGTCAAACTAGATTTTCTTATATTACATCTTCTTACATCAACATTACATACGTCACCTTATACATCTTCATCATTACATACATATCTTATACATACACATCAACATTACATATATACAACATCTTACATCAAGATCACCTTATACATCTTCATCATTACATACATATCTTATACATACACGTCAACATTACATATATTATACATTCAGTCTAAAAAGGGGCCAACGAGCTGCTGCTCAAGAAATGATTGGCCCCTTCCATCATTTGCAGAAATTAACATAGTGCCACATGATAATCGCTGGTTGCCCCCCAGTTGGCTAATCAACTTGTATGGCACCACTAACTTAAGAGCTTCCGCTCCCATCAAGTGATGGAAGCACCCGTTCACCCTCGCCTCCCTTTGATTTTGCACTCACAGGGAATCCCCACCTCATCATACACATCGTTTAGCCAATCAAAAAAATGCTGGTATGATTCTTTTGCATCATCGCCTGAAAGAAAACAGGAAGAAAGTAACAAAGCATGTCATGAATTCCTTTCGAAGAAACTAAGCATTAGCCATTCATTTAACAATAAAATATGTTATATCAGTTGCACATCGCTAACAAGATAGAGTGCCTCAGGTTTTGAAAGTGAGCATCCCATCAACCAATAAATTAACCATCACTTTAATAAGCCAGTTGCATGTAAGGATTCAAGAATGCATTAAGGTGTTAATTGCGGTTACGTCACGACTGGATGCTGTGGTTGCGTGTATAAATGTATTGTATCCAATGGAAAATCAATGATGTGCCACATTCAAACTTATGCGGTGGCTTATAGCTTAAGTATACAGTATATTTTAATTTTGCGAACAATAACGGAAAGACGATAAAATTCCACGCATTGTGGCATTTGTTGGAAGCGAATCGCACCTACTGGCTGTGAGTTACGGTAAAAAACATTTCAGTTTTGTGGTGAACACAGCTGAAAACAAAGGCTATATAACTAGTAATGGTCGCTCAGTGTGTTATAAATGGTTAGCGATAAAATAACACTAAAATGAGGCCTTGCTACACTGTAACTATTATAGCCAATCGAAATTTCCATTACCAGCCTACTTGGCTTTCATGTACGAAGTTTACATAACCAGCAAATAGTTTTATACTGCGGATTATATTTAATTGTACCTGGGAAAACACTTAGACGAGTGCTCCATCTTTTTAGTAAGCGAAATAGTACTGTAGTGACACATTTTTAATGTTTACGCGGCCATAATCTGCCGCTAGAACACCCAATTCATTTCTAAGCAAACACTAAAATTATAATGATGGCGAAATTCACTGTCTTATTAAAGTCGTTCGCAGAATTGGGTTATACTGTATGATTCATTTGTGACAGTCGTTTAATCACTGTCAATCATCGGATTCTCATTGGCTGCAATACATTTTTACGGGAATCCAGAGCATCCAGTTGTGACATAACCGCAATTAAAAAAGTAATCAAAATATTTTTGCTTACGTGCAACTGGCTTATTTATTAACCATTAATAATAAATTAACCATCACTTTTAACACTTCATAACTTTGTCATTTGTGGTCATATCAGTTACCAACAAGAATCATCATAAAGAGTGATTATAGACCTTTCTGATCACCTGTGGCATGCTCAGATACATTAATGTATGTTGAAGTACCACGTGTTTAAAAATGATGTCAAAATACATTGAATCCTATGGAAAACATGCTTTGGCGGTAAACCAAAAGCACCCCACAGAAGCCATAATTATGCTAATTAAAATTCTTAAGTGTCTTATTGATGTAATTGTACTTTCGTTTTTGATGACTGATGCAAGAACTTCACAAACTGGTTTACAGCGGTCTTGTGTCAATTGGTTTCGTCACCACCCTCAAGTGCGCGTCCAACCTCCTCTGCATTTCATTTATAGCTTTCCCAAACAACTACTGATGCAGAAAGCCACTGCGAACCTTGGTATCTGCATTATGATTAAACAACCTTATTTCTACACAGAGCATTTTTACTTCGCTGTGGCTATGGGTCCAGTAGTCATGTGAATATTTTTGGACTTGACTTTTGAAGACAAAAGACAAAAGTCTTCAATCTAAAAGTGTCACCAACGGGATTCGAACCCATGGCTCAGTGTTTGTAACCCATTGCTCTATCTGTCGGTCTGGGCTGCAACACACCAAATTATGGAAGTTTATCTACTGATATAAGCAGCTGAGTGCTAAAAACTCTTTCAAAATAATGATCTCTTATCAAGGCTATGCCCTTGAATAATGGTTGCATCATTTTTACAAAGTCGCAACAATTCTAGAGCAAGTAAAGTGTGGCCACGCATTAAAACAATGTTTTTCACAATGCAAATTTTACAATAGTGGGTTTTAGTTTTTAGCCAATTAAAACCCTGTAGGTGAGGACTGGAGGTGCGAAGTCAAAGACACTAATGTGGTATACCCAGTTAAATATATGGCCAAGCGCTGGCTCTCGCGCAAACCTTTGAGCTTACCTTCTAGTTGCCTCTCACATGAGCTAAGTAGCTCACGTGCACTACTTTATACACGTGCACTTCCTTATTAACCTTGGTTAATCCTGCGTATTAACCTATACAGTTACAAGCACATTAGATTAGTTATGAACTCACTGACTACCCTCCTCCAAAACTCAATTGAGGTTTGGAGGTTTAAGGGCACTGGGTATTTCTTTTTTCCCAGTCTATCTTGATATCCTTTCTCTTCTCCTTGATATGGCCTTTAGTGCCCTTCCATCAGTTTTGTTGATTTTCCCCCTTTGGACTGTTTCTTCCTCCCCCTATAGCTTTTAAACACCATTTCTTGTTTAGCTTGGGGGAAAATAGCTGGAAGGGAACTTCCACTATACCCGGAGGGAAATCCCACCCCTGGTGGGATTGAACCTCCCCCAAGCTATCTAACCCTTGCATGTCCACCTAGATATGATCCATCTCCTCCTTAATTTGACTTATGTTAATCAATATCATGTAATGAGAATATCAAGACTCACGGTAGTGAGTCGCACGGCCAAGTAAAGTAGGACGTGCGACCCTGTGAGTTATTTACACAAATGCCTAACTCTAATAGAACGCTCACCCAAAATCATCTTATAAAATTCAACTTTCTAGAAAACCAGTGTGCAATATAAAACAACCTTTAGTAACGCATTATACAAGAATATTGTTATGCAAGTAATCACTAGTAGTCTTTAGAAATACCCCATGACATTTTGCCAAAATTGTCGTATTCTTCTCCTTCTCCTTCGCATACTCGTTAGCGCAAAGAGGCTCATGCAGCCAAAACTTCTGAAGCTTTTATCTTAGACTATGTTAACATCAGAGCCTTGAAATTGCTACTATACATTATTTGGGCATTGGAGTTTATTTCAGACAAAAATTGAGGTTCCAGCTTGCTTGTGAGAACCCCCATAACACGATTTCTCAAAGTTTGATTCATTTGCTCGTGCACTTCAAGGAACAAACTTTGATATATAATAAAACTTTTCAAGAAGTTTGGCTTGATTCTGACCTGCCATTTGTCTGTAAAGTGGTCAGTTAATTTGTATACAGCGTGCTAATATACACCCACGCTAATTGCTTAATTGGTCTTGAATCCAAATTTAAGTCACCCTTATAGTAGCGCTATTTACAATCAACGCTATTGAAAGTGTGGTGATTATTGCATCTTAGGACTCTTGTCTCTATTGCTGTTGTAAGTGTGATTGCGTTTACGAGAAGGTCCAGCCCAAAGTTAAGTTTGTTCATGCATGCTTATAAATACTTTTACTGTATAGTAAATAAGTCCAAGGAATTTCCCAGCTGCCATAGATACTGCATGCAGCTGCTTAAGTCATGCTCAATGTATTGTAACAATAATCAGAATCTTCATAAAATGTCCAGCTGTTGAGACGTTGTAAGATGACGGATCAACTCTAATAAGCAGATAGTAAATAACAATGCAAATGAAAGCTGTGTTGGTTATCTTATCAAAATGTGTGATATGCCAACAAAAACAGCAGGGCTGTAAAAAATGGGCGCCTCCAAGCAAAGTAGGATCAATAGTACAACTGGTAACAACAATAACTGATATCAAGTTGCGGCCAAGTAGCTAGATGAGAATATTACCACAATCAATCTGTTAAAACAACTGGTAAGAACAAGGAGTGATATCAAGTTGCGGCCAAGTGTATATAGTACATCATGATCACCCATGCTACATGTTTGTAGCTAGCAATATATAATGAAAACTAGACAATACACATGCAAGTGTCATTAAATTGTCATTTGGTCGCTTTTTTGTACAGTGTCATCAAAAGTTAAAGTAAACGTGATGTCACAGATGTACAAAAAGGCGGTCAAATGACACTTGCATGTGTATTGTCTAGTTTTCATTATATATTGCTAGCTACAAACATATAGCATGGGTGATCATGATGTACTATATACACTTGGCCGCAACTTGATATCACTCCTCGTTCTTACCAGTTGTTTTAACAGATTGATTGTGGTAATATTCTCATCTAGCTACTTGGCCGCAACTTGATATCAGTCCTTGTTGTTACCAGTTGTACTATTGATCCTACTTTGCTTGGCGGCACCTTTTTTACAGCCCTGCTGTTTTTGTTCGGCATAATTAATTAATAGAATGATTATTACAGTAATAGCTAATTATTACAGTAATAGCTAATATCATAGATAGCCCAGTATGTGAAGTCTGCCTATTTCAAGTTCAATGCTCCTTGACTATGCCCCAACGGCTGGTTATACTCTGTATGCGGTGTATCAGATAATAGGGTCGTGGAAACTTGTCTTAAGGTGTCAGGGGAGGTTCGAATATATCTCATATAAGCTGAGCTTTGCCACCTGCCTAGTGTCTGGATTAATGAATCGGGGATGCCACACCTTGCTGCAGTTGTTGCAGCACCGATTCGAAAGCTGTGTCCAGCATATTTTTCTGGCGGGTAGCCAGCTGAGGTTAGTACTTCTCGAAGACTGTTAATAAAGGATTCTCTTGTAAGATAGCTACCGTTCTGCCAATGAAATAGTGGCCCTGGAGAATTACCTCTTACCACCATATAGGCAAGGACAGCTGTTACTGGGCATAACTGCATGCCTGTTGCTCCCAGATACAATGATACTCCTTGGCGGAACGGATCAGTCTTTGAGGCTTTGATGGTAGCTTGGATCATGGTTGGTTTAAGTTTGCTGTCGACCAGAATATCGGAGTAACATAAAGTTGTTCCTGGGTCGAATTCATGTTGGTTGGGTGCAACAACTTCGCCAGAACGCAAAAACCCAAAAAGCATAATGATGAGGCTGCCCACAGCATATGTGCATTGTGTCTATTAGGAAGTTTTTGCCAAATTGGTTGTATTCTGAGTAGGATTTCAGGAGTGATGGGTAGACGTGGCCGAGTTTTGTTACTAGAGGAGCGCTTGGTACCTTTTAGAACATATTCCAGGTGAGGCATTTGATGGATGTTGGGGTTCTCCAAATTCTGAGCAATCTGTTCAAACCTTATAGCGGCTAGATAACTTTTAATAGTACCATGAGATAAGCCATCTTGGTAAAGAGTGCCTACAAATAACTGGAGGTTATATTCTGAAGTAGGAAAAGGTAACAACTGAGTGGATGTGCAAAATTCAGTATAATGTTTACAACCTGTAGCATAGACTTTTTGGTAGATGAGGCTAGGCCTGCCATAAACAGTTTTTGAACAACCGGGACCAGTCGGGTAACAGCCAGTCTGGTTGCTGGAGTACTAGGAGATCCACTGCTGACTTTGGTATTGGTGTTGGGTAAGATCTGCTTGAGTAACCTGTGCAAAAAATACATTAACATTATTTCTTGATAGGGCGTCAGCCCCAACATTGTCTTCCCCTTTTATGTGTGTTGGACTGAGAGATACCTCAAAATAGGCCTTGATGAAGAAGAGACAACGTAGGAGCTGCATTAAAGAGGGATCTTTACTGTAGCCTGAATTAATCACTGCTACAACAGCTTCATTGTCACTATGTACCAGGATGCCTTGACCTCTCCATAGTGGTCCCCAAACTACACAAGCAAGTACAATAGGAAGTAACTCTTTTGTGGCAATTGAATGTTGGATGAAATTCTGTGGCCATTGGAATTGGAACCATCTGGACTGCCACCAGGCACCACAGCCATAAACCCCTGATGCATCTGAGTATACATGCTGATTTACAGTATATGCCATAGGTGCCTCCAGCATAGCCACACCATTCCAAGATTCCAGAAACGTGAACCACCATAACAAATCTGAGCGGAAGGCTGTATTAAGGTTAACAAAGCGGTGTTTCTTGTGGGCTCCTTTCAGCAGCTCAAACATACATCTTAAAAAGGTTTTCCCTGGCTGGACCACTTTACAAGCATGTTGTAGCTTCCCTGTAAGAGACCGCAGTTCTTTCGTCAAGCAGTATTTCTTTCCCAACCATGATGCTAGAGTGGTTTTTAATTCTGTAAGTTTAGTCGAAGGAAGACGTTTTGTCATCAATGAAGTGTCTAATTCTATTCCCAGAAATGTTAGCTTGGTGGCGGGACCTTCTAATTTTTCGGTAGCTACTGGGATCAAAAATTGAAAGAAGCTGTTGTAGTTCATGATGACAATGGGCCAGATTTGGGGTACTGATAATCAAAAAATCGTCAAGGTAATGAAGGACTGTGGACACCCCAGCATTATGGACTATCCATTGTAAGGCATCGGCAATGGCAGTGAAAAGTTTTGGCGCTGAACACAGGCCAAATGGGAGGACTGCATCAAAGTAGAGAGATCCCTCCCAGGACATTCCAAGCAGAGGGCGATCTTCGGGGTGGACAGGAACTTTGCGATAGGCACTCTGAATGTCTATTTTTGCCAGATAGGTTCCTTTCCCTTTACTTACTATGGCTTCTGCTGCATGATCAATGCTAACATAGGACAGAGAACAGAGATCATTGTCTATGCCATCATTAATGCTTTTCCCTTCAGGGGCTGAGAGATCTCCATCGGTTAGAGTTCTTCTTGGGGATGACTCCGAATCTGTTGATCTGAAGAAAGGGACGCAGACTGTTGTCCAAGGCCCAAATAATTCTACTCTGAGAGCATTCATGTAAAAGGTAGTCTCGAACTACCACTGGGTGTTGCCTTGCTGATATTAGATTGGAAGTCGATGATGTACATTTGTGGATGTGATAATTGAAACCAATCCGAAAGCCGAATTTTATCCCTTGTGTTATATAATAAACAAATTTGTGATCTGGGTGAGGTGACAAACATTTGGACCATTCTCTCCACTGCAGAGGCAAAGGGTTTGTGAAGAAGACAGGTGGAAGTGGTGGAGGTTGTTGATTTCTGCATTGGTCCAATTTTATCAGGTCATCAATGTAGGTATAACCTAAGGTTAAACATTTTAGTTTAGGCCTAGAATAGGGGAGTACTCTAGGGCATGAGGTATAATAAGTTGACTAAAATAAATCGAGGTATGAAGTGAGTATACTGGGGTTTGTATTCCATAGTCAATAATACCCACGATTATCCTATAGCTCTACAAGCATGCCATAAATATAATACACTGTATCATCATATATATATACACGTACCATGGCTGGCACCTATAACTTGGACCATTGTGGATATACAGTCAGTGTATAGTCGTAACTAGGCATATAGTTATACACTAATATATGAGAGCGTTAATCCCTTAGTCAATACGGGGCACTCCTGCCGGAGTGCTTCTAATATGGGTATTTAGGTTGCGGCAGAGCCTTGCGAGTGTGGCAATCAACTTTTGGGTGGCTGCCCCCACATATGCTGCAGGAGTGACGGAATTTACATGGGCGATACTCATGGCATACTCCTTTACTCCACCCATAAGCATTAGGTGGAAACTTCCCCTTGTTAGCATTCGTGAAAGCTAGTACTGCCGACTCTACTGCATAAATCCGTCGGGTTACGTCAGGTTCCTCCTTGCCCCTGAGGTGACAGAAATCCCCTGAGGTGACAGAAATCCTCATTATGTCCCACTGTATCACACCGGCTGCAACGAACAGCCTTTTTCACTGAACCTGAGAAGCACATTGGGAATATGGAGGGATTAATCTTGGACCAATGCCTGTTCTTGGTGGCTGCTGCTTGCTGGCGGAAGGCTGTATCATAGGCTAATTTTCATACTCCTGGCTAGCACGAATGATGGTGCACATGTATGCCATTAACTTGGAGACAAATTCGGGATATGTGATTGCCATGACAGAGACATAAAGGGCAAAACATTGGGCCCACACAGTTGTTTGCTGGCTCCTGGCTTTCAGACGTTCTAGTCTAGAAGCACCTTCACTGCCTGTTGGGTTGCTCCAAAACTCTGGGAGTAGCTCCCACATATCCACATACTCCCAGCATACTATTTTGTCTGCAATTCGTCCGGGAATTGGAGGCAGGCCTTCACCAACATGAACTGCTGTGGTTTTCTTGATAGTGAACTTGTCTGACTCATCGACTGTCTCTGTGAGAGCTTGATGGTTAGCATTATTGTTAACAGAAGGTTGAGTACTAGATTGAGGCTGGATTAGGCCAATTGGGTCCAAATCCCTTGGCTGTAATTGATAGTTATCTAAACCTATAGAGATACGGGAATTAATGTTAGAGACATAGAGCTCCCCAACACATTTTGTGGGTGGACAGTAAGCACTCAACTGATTAGGTATCACTGCTTCAGCGAGGTTATATTTTGTACTGCTCTCCCAACCTGAGAGCCCCTTGTAGTGAGTGGCCCACATGCACACGAGGGTTACTGTTACTAAAATAAAATTGAGCCCCACCCTCCAAACCTAGGAGCTTACTTGTGAGTCCACCTAAATGCTCACTACCAGCAATATGTAAAGTTACTGAAATGATGGCTACTCTCCCGATCTGAGAGCCCAGCCAAGCACTCTATTGGCCAAATATTATGGCGATAATGAGTAGCCCCTGGGCATTTTTTGTGTTTTTGCTCTCCCAACTTGAGAGCTCCGTTTTGAGAGTGGCCCAACTGCACTCTACCCACCAGGAATTGCTGTCACCGAATTAAGCTGACCAATACCCCCAAACTAGCGATTGGTGAGTGGCCCTAACTGCTCACCAGCATGATGTTACTGGAATGATGGCTACTCTCCCAACCTGAGAGCCCATTCAAGAGTGACCCAAAGCACTCTACCAGCCAAGTCTGAGAGCCCAACCCAAGGCACTCGATTGGCCAAATAATACTGTCACCATAAAGTATACCGGCACTGTAATAATTTCCAATCTGTCTGAGGTTACTGCTCTCCCAACTTAAGAGCCCCTGACACTTGACAAGCATTTTATGCCCTGAATACCTCACAGAACAGCCCAATTGAGAGTGGCCCAAAAAACACTCTACCCGGTAATGCATTACTGTCACCAAATTACAGTGAGTACTACTCTCCTAACCTGAGAGCCCGTTCAAGAGTGACCCAAAGCACTCTACCAGCCAAGCATTACTGCAGTTGCACACAGTTAATGGGCACTACTTGTCCTAGCTGAAGTACCATACCCACTCTGCAACTCTGCCCTTTCTGTTATTTATAAACTATACCATTATTCCTACCCTTCCTTTCGGAATGAGCGTCTAAAGACACTTGTCATCCCTTGCTAACATAGTTATTGAATAGGGGCTCACCGCCAGATGGAGGTAGCGTCGGTGGGTCTTGCGGTGGTGGGCGGGATAGCCCTGCAAGGGCTGTCGTCAGCGACTGCTGAATGCAGCTGTCTAGTTCAGCCGCAAAACTCTGCCTACTGGCAGTGACGGCAGCTCAAATTTTATCATCTAATTCCTCCTCACTTATTCTGCGTTCGCTCTCCATGAAGGCCTGAAAAGTGCTCCCACAATGAGTACTACCACTGAAGTTTTGTTGCTAGGCAAAGTGGCTAATGCGCTATACCCAGTTAAATATATGGCCAAGCGCTGTCCCTAGAATTGGCTCTCGCGCAAACCTTTGAGCTTACCTTCTAGTTGCCTCTCACGTGAGCTAAGTAGCTCACGTGCACTACTTTATACACATGCACTTCCTTATTAACCTTGGTTAATCCTGCGTATTAACCTTCATACTGTAAACAATAAAACTTATGCAGGAGAAAAAATTTTCATTTGCACATAATGTAGGGAAAACTTTTGCAGTTTTGCTAAATATAATTTTTGCTCATTGAAATGAGTATTCAAATTAGTATGGGAAACTTTTGTGGTTTGTTGCAAAAATCACACAAGTTTTTTCCCATGTATATGTAAGTTTTATTGTTTTGTAGACATGCACTTATTCCACTTGCAATTAAACAGTTATCATGCACCAACACCACAATCATGTAAAAAGTATACATAGTACCTCATTAAAACTAGTACTCTTTCTTGAATGTTGAGAACTTTCAAATTCATCAATATTGCTGGCCATGGTTTGTAGCAAATCATGATTATCGATATCATTGTCATCACAATCATTCAGCAGCTGACCCCATTGATCACTTGGAAATACATCTGTAAAATTATCTAAATCGTAATAATCCTCATTGACATCTAGATCTGTTTCAGTATAATGTTCAGTTTCAGCAGGCATGTCTTTATTATTTCCTAAAAATCAAAAAGTACATACACATGTATTGTAAAATATGCTGGCTGCATTTGTCATACCACTGTTATCAAAATCTGAAATTGAAATATGTCCACTGCTGCTGTACATGTAACCCACAAACAAATACGTATAACACGTACATACAGATATATTATATGATCATTAATGAAGTGATACACAGTACAGTATACATGTAGGCATGATGTATACAAGTGGCATCTGATCATGAATGGCTAGTTGACTATAGTCTGTCATTGATTTAGTATATATAAACTTTTGCTTATTACATAGCCAAGTTGATCAACCAGCTGTGGTGTATATATATAGCCAAGCCTGGGTCTGTTAGACTAAGACCTAGTCAATATAATATATACGTACGTAAATGTACATATATGATGAGTGCAGGCGGGTTCAAGTCAGCACTGGTCTAGATCTAGATATCAATCTGGGTTCATTCAATCGTTAAAAGTTTGGGTTAAGTCACATATATTTAATAGTTCTCAAATTTTGACTCCCTGTTTACACACTATAACCTTCTTACGGGGGGCTGTCTTGTCACAAGAACAAGAGGATGGTAAGGAGAGAGTGATAGCATATGCTAGTAGAGCCCTATCCAAAGCTCAAAGTAAGTATTCTGTTACTAGACAGGAGTTATTGGCAGCTGTCACCTTTATTCATCAATTTTGCCAATTCTTCGCCAATTCTTATTGGGCAGACACTTTGTATTGAGAACAGACCATGGCAGTTTACAGTGGTTGCACAGTTTCAAAGAACCTGAAGGACAGCTGGCTAGATGGCTCGAAAGGTTACAAGAATATAATTTTGAAATCCAGCACGGTAAGGGAAGTCAACATTTGAATGCTGACGCACTTTCAAGATACCCAGAGCATGAAAGTAAAAAATCAACAGTAGTTATGCCTAGCATGGATACATTTACGATAACTCCTGTGTCAGTGATACACTTCCCAGAGATTAGCAAATACACAATAGATGATATACGGAAATTACAGCAAGCCGATGTCTAATATTGCAGGCCGTTGAAGAGAAACAGAAGCCGCTCACATACCAAGGAAGAAGCAGAACCTTTCAGTTATTGTTACAGCAGTGGAAGCAACTATATATTTACAATGGAGTCACTACGAAGATGCGAATGGCAATGAGAAATGGACACAATTAGTAG